>SNQJ01S0059667.1:28343-41585 GCA_010110895.2 Picea sitchensis | reverse complement strand
TTACTGTCATTGGGGCGTTTGGGTCTGTGTTTTAAAAGGGTTTAATGAGCTGCGTTATTCATTTCGATTGGGCGTTTTAGCCATTGATTATATTGGGTGTTCTTTCCTTACACCGCGAGCAACCCTCTTTCGGCGTTGTACTATACTTCGAGAACCTTTCTGGTTGGGCGTTTGTTTTTAATCCGCGTTTAAAAGATGTTGGGTGTTTTTTTTGTTTTGTTTTTATTTTTTTATAATGATTTTGGGCGTCTGTTATTCTGCATGTTTAATAACCTGGCCGGAGTTCGGAATGATTCTCACTCGGGTTAAGCTCACCTGTACATATCACTCTCAAAACTTCAGACGTTAGAGGGTCGATTCCCATCATCCACGCTCTCCATGGAAACCAACCACTGGCAATCCGGTATGTCTCTTTCTAGTATCCTCTCAACTTTCAACTGTTTCTGTTAATTAGAGGCCATGAGATCCTCAAATCTCAAACTTCAAAAGCTTTAGCCTCCTCAAAATCATGGTCATTCAAGGCTGGCAACTCTCGCCCAGTCCCCACACCCACAGAGTCTCGACTTCACGACCTTTCAATACAGAGCAAATACGTGCAAGAAGATAAAATGCCGCTAAATATACTAGTAGGGAGCATTGCCTCCATAGTGGAAAGAACGGAACGGTGGGAAAGCTGTGTAAATGGAATATTATCCGTGGCTTCTTCTCAACTTACCCCAAAATAACAGTTCAAGTTATTAAACGAATACACGGCCCTAAATTATCTCTGAAATTCTTTGAATGGTTGGAGCTGAATGAGGGCTTTCACCATGATGCCTATACTTTTCAGCAATCATTAAAGTATTAACCAAGAAGACAGGCAAAAGTGGTTATTACATATATCAGGCAAATTCTCTACTGGAGGAAATGATTGGCCGGGGTTTCGATACTGGGTCCAAGGATTTTGATGGTATCATTAAGGGTTTTGTTCAAGATGGGAGACTGGAGGATGCTCTGCAGTCTCTAGCTCATATGAAGCCCCGGGGACTCGTACAGGCGACCTAAACATCCAATGAAGTCCTGAATGCTCTTTGCAATCGGAATAAGGCAGAGGAAGCCTGGGAAATTTTTAATGACTTGTTGGAAGGTGGTGAGGGTAGAGGGTTTGATTCGAGAACCTTTAATGTAATGATTAAATTGCTTTGCATTGAAGGCAAGATGGTTGATGCTGATGAGCTTTTGGACCGAATGAGTCAAAGAGGTTGTGAGCCAGACTTGATCACATACAATATCCTCATTGAGGGGCACTGCAAGAAGGGCAGTACTGAGGAGGTTTGTAGGCTTGTACATAGGATGTTGGAGCAGGGATGCAGGCCTGATAGTTTTATTATAAATTCACTTATTACTGAACTTTGCAAGCAAGGTCGTCTGGATTATGCGAACGCGTTGTTCAATCACATGAGGAAGGTGGGCTGGCTGGATATGAAGTTTACTTACAACAGGCTGGTTGATGGTCTCTGTAAATATGGGTGGTTGCTGAAGGCAGTTAAGATCTTTACCAAAATGGTGCGAAGAGGCCACCATCCCAATGTTTCTGTGTATAATAATCTAATAGAACGGCTATGTACCGAACAACTGTTGCGAGAGGCTTGGCGATTGCGAGACTTGATTGTGGACAAAGGCTTTATTTCTAATGTTAAGAATTACAATGCTGTGATCAATGGACTCTGTATGGMAGGCAGAATTAAAATGGCTCACAAGGTTTTCCARGAAATGTTATATAAGGATTGGATTCCTAACCACCATACATACAATATCCTTTTCAGAGGTAACTGTATTCATGGGGATATAACAGAGGCCATGGTGTTTCTTGATGAAATGCGGCAAAAAGGCTGGCAACCTGACTTTGACGTGTGCAATACATTGATCAGGGATCTTYGCRGTAGTGGRAGTGCTGAAAAGGCTTCTGCATTGCGAAACATAATGGTGGAGAAAGMTTGCAAGATTGAYCTTGTCACKGACAACGTTTTAATTTGCGAACTTTGYAAAGTTGGGGATATGCATGGGGCTTCAAAACTATTAYATGAAATGCTRGATGWGGGTTTAGTTTTTGATAATATTAACTACGATGCTGTGATTGATGGTTATTGCAAGAAGCAGAATGCTGCTGAAGCTATGAAGGTCTTCAATGAAATTCTGCAGAGAGGTTGTCAACCAAATATCTCAACCTACAACATTTTGATGAATGGGCTTGTCAATGAAGGCAGAGTTTGTGAAGGTATTGAGCTGCGAGATTATATGCTGAATAAAGGCTGTGCCCCAGACTTGACAACTTATAACTTGTTAATCGGTGGGCTGTGCAAAGAAGGAGATATGCAGGGGGCAGACCTCCTTCTGCTTCAGATGGTGGAGGATGGTTTGGTTCCTAACAACTTTACCTTTACGGTGTTCTTTGACAAGCTCTACAGGGAAGGGAAATTACAAACCGATGTCTCTGAATTGGACAAATTGTTGAGTGAATTCTGTCTGAATGCAGTGTCGTAGTATCGGGTTTCCAGCCACTTCATATTAAATCATAAATGTTTTTGCTGTACTATAGTAGTGAATACTGAAATGAATGACCGTCAAATATCATTTGAAATGCTGTTCTTCGACCAAGGAAGAGACAAAGTTAGATCATTAAGAAACATGCTTCTTGGCATTGAAATGAGAATTGCAAACAAATTACAGACAAGATGGAATTCAGCTATGGTCTTACATCATTGATAAATTATTTATACAATCTTTGCCAAGGATCTCTCAAGACTTTATGGGTTATCATATTGGTATTATAAGGGCACAAAKATTTTCTAGTTGCCCTGTTATCTACATGCCTGCGAATGTGAGATATGGCTCTTTTCACCCATKCTCTGCTTTCCATTTTTTCACCTMGTAAATTTTTACATGATACGTTCAAATATTCAAAATTTGAAGTACATTTTCATATTTTAATTGATGGAATTTGCCTCCTTGTTAACATTTGTATCTTCTGATGTATTTAGTAAATTTTGACATACAAACATCTTAAACAACACAATCTAATTTTTTGTTCCAGGTTGCACTGCTCAGGGAAAACTCCTGAGTACTACCCCTTATTTCAAGGATGGTATCCAAGGTAAACCCTAGAATCTTCAGTAGGCCAGTCAACAACAAGGCTCAATGCCATTACAACAATACTCATTAAGAGCTCCACATGTCACTTGCAGGGATTGAACCTGGTTGAGGAGGATAATGATCATTTCTCCCAACCACCTGAGCTAAACCCAATTGACAAACAACACAATCTGAATTATAATGCAAAAGACATTTTTTTTACCTTTCATTTATTTAGACTTACATGACAGACAAACAAAGTACATAAAATATAACGTCATTTTAATATAATACAGCTGTCATTATCTTGACTGACTTGTTAAAATTCAACAATGTTGCACCAACAAGAGCTGGAAGAGCCAAAAATATAAAACTTCAATGCATTGAAAGCTCCTCTTCTTTTCATACATAATCTGAAATAGGCTATGAACCTTTTATACAAAATTGGCATAATGCAGCCACCTCAACATTTTAATTTGCTAACACTTCGACAACTAATCATTCTAAATCTGCTCACACTGACTAATACAAATCAAAACTGATCTTTGTATTGAACTCTAAAACTTCAACATTTTAATTTGCTAACACTGAGACAACTAATCATTCTAAATCTCTAACAATACCTAAATACCTAGAACGTGTGACTCTGTTTTATTGTCATTTGTGTCAGTGCATTAGAAGCTCCTCTTCTCTTAAATAATTTGAAATAGGCTATGAAACTTTTATACAAAATTGGCATAATGCAACCATCTCAACAGTCTAAATTCTAAATTTGCTATCATTTAACCAACTAATCATTCTAAATATGCCCACACTGACTAATACAAATCAAAACTGATCTTTGTATTGAACTCTAAAACTTCAACATTTTAATTTGCTAACACTGAGACAACTAATCATTCTAAATCTCTAACAATACCTAAATACCTAGAACGTGTGACTCTGTTTTATTGTCATTTGTGTCAGTGCATTAGAAGCTCCTCTTCTCTTAAATAATTTGAAATAGGCTATGAAACTTTTATACAAAATTGGCATAATGCAACCATCTCAACAGTCTAAATTCTAAATTTGCTATCATTTAACCAACTAATCATTCTAAATATGCCCACACTGACTAATACACATCAAAACTGATCTCTACTCTATAGTATTAAACT
The DNA here is from genome assembly GCA_010110895.2 of Picea sitchensis. NCBI lineage: Eukaryota > Viridiplantae > Streptophyta > Pinopsida > Pinales > Pinaceae > Picea > Picea sitchensis. The sequence continues at coordinate 37,317 of SNQJ01S0059667.1, read as the reverse complement.
CTAAAACTTACTAACAATACCTGGATCATGTGACTGATCTCTACTCTATTGTATTAAACTCTAAAACTTACTACCAATAGCTAGATCGTGCGACTCTGTTTTATTGTCATTTGTGTCTTTTCCATTTAGCATCCAGGAGTGTTCTTGGCACTCTCATTTTTTATTGACCACCTGTTGTACTCTTTATTCCCATTGACCTTTTCTTCTTAACTCCAACCCTTCCCCTACAACAACTAACTATTTGATAGATTTATCTAACTACATGCAACTTCTTCCTCCACAATCAATAATTTCTGATGTGTACATCAGAACTTCAATTACAGGCTTCTCGAAAAGTAGGATCTCCGTCTCTTCTGTTATCAAAGTTCTGTTATCAAAGGCAAGAGAAACAGAAGACCTTGCCTTACTGGTGGTTGTATATTAACCCTTTCAAACCCGGCACTTCCATCCATTCAGGCTCCGGACGGAAATCCCCTGCTTGCAGGCAGGCAGGCAGCCACTGGATCGAGGAAAAGAAAAGGGTGGGGCGCTTGTAGGAGACTTGCGATTGATACGTGCCGCACATCAGAACTTCAATTACAGGCTTCTCGAAAAGTAGGATCTCCGTCTCTTCTGTTATCAGAGGCAAAATCTGTAGCTTAATCACAACCATCAATTCACCTAATCATATTTTTTTAGCACCATCTATGTTCCTCTTGCACCTCAAAGTCACACATGGAAGCATACTGAAGACGCTTCTTCTCATAAACCTTTTATCTTATGCATTGTTCCTTGCATCCATTCATGGTTTCTTAAAGCAATATGTTGTTGTCAATGATATTTGCTTCGTCATTAGATTCATCAGTCTTCTTTCCTACAACATAGGGCTTCACTGGTGCCATTTGTAGGATCATTGTGGCTCCTAATTCTGAAATAAAGTGGCATCTCCACTGTCAGGGATGGAATCGTTCTCTTGTGAACTTTTCCGTCACCATCTCTGATTGAGCAAGTGCGATTGCTGCCCTCTCTTCTTGATCAAATCAAAGGTGCAACAAAATTCTAACACGAGTAACAATAACCCATGGCCCCAATACCATGTTAAAATTCAACAATATTGCACCAACAAGAAATAGTATAGCAGCACCAACAAGCACCAGAAGGAAGTTTTCTCCTCGTGGGTTGCTTGTGCTCAGGTTTGTGTTTGTGCATGTCTGTGATCGTGGTTGAGGGTTCAGGTTAAGGACAAACCCTAAACAATTTTGGCAAAATAGATATCCCCACTTACAACTTCTTAACTGAAGTTGAATGTTGCTTCATTGAATGTATTCTCTTCTTGTAAAGGTGCGTGCTAGCCACGAGAAGCATCTGTCATAAAAGAAAAGAAAAGTTATACATATCTCAAACAGGTTGACCCTTTTATACAAACTTGGCATAAAGTAGCGACATCAACATTCTAAATTTGTTAACATTTAACCAACTAATCATTCTAAGTCTGCTCACACTGACTAATAACTAATACGAATTAAAAGTGATCTTTACTGAATTGTACTAAAATCTATAACTTACAAACGACTAAATATATGAAATGATCTGATGTTGAGTTTTATTTAGTAAATCTAAGAATAGAGGATGTCGAGATACGGCCGCTGCAATTTTACTCTTAAAAGAAATACAATCTGGAGCGGTGCAATATAGAAAAGAAACCAAAGATTTTTGTTTGTCAATTCTGATTTTTTCCTCAACTTTTCAGCATCACACTCTCACAGCAGACCAACTATAAAATAATAAAGCAGATGGAAGGTATTGCAAGTAAAGAACACCAGGAAACCAAAAAATTAAAAAGCTGTTACCATTTGCCAGGTCTAGTCAGAAAATGCTTAAGCCCTCTGCCGTTCATGTTTTGGCTGATTGAGAAGAAAATCCTCAAATAATTGTAGCTACAGGTATTTCCTAGATCTAGTTATGATTTTGTTTTTCCCGGTTTGATTCAATTTTCATGTTGTGCATTTTGTGCTTTTCAGGTGTTGGCTGAAGCCTGTTAAAACTTAAAGGTTCTCAAGCAAATTTGAGGATCTCAGGAAAATTCTTTTTCCACAATGTGCATCTTTCTTTTGCATGGAGGCAGGTCATAGCTTGATAGTTGGAAGGTTACTGCTCTTCCCAAGTTACCGCCTCCTACTGATCATAAATATTACGAGGACACTGGGATATTGCCCTTGTAAAAGTGAACCTGATACAAGTTTACTACAGATTAGTTATTTTACATACCTTGGACCTTTGCCAAGTCCAAGCTGAAAAGAATTGGCAGCTACAGTATTGCTGTGTCCAAATGTGAAATTATATATGCAGATGCATCAGCGAACTTTAAATGTATAATTTCAAATTGGTGTCTATTGTAACCTTGCATTTTCAGAATGATATGCGATATATTTGCATGAGACTTACACTGCGATATATTTGCTTTTATGACTACTTAATTTCTGTTAGAGAAGCATCCAATCTTGGGAATCTTAGTCCTTAAGTGTGCTCTGATTCCTTGGACTGAAAACGATAAAGGCCGAATCTGATAACTTCTTTATATGCAGTGGTATTGGAGCTTTGGTAATGACTGTCCTCATGCAACTAAAATATTACTGTACCTAGGTGAAACCTCTGGATGTCGTGCAATACGATGCAAATAAAGAAGCAGAGACTGGAAAATTGATACCGAACACAGCCCATGCAAGCTGCAGGTAGTCCAGTTATGCGATGCCACTGTTACATCCGCATGGATATATACACGAGTTGGAAATCACTGTGACTGAATGAATAGGCACTGTTATGTCAGTGGCTCTCAAGATAATATTCCACCTTTTGTAGTAATTGCAGGTTTTACAACCTGGGGTTAGAACATGCAATTTGAAATGTCATTAGCAGATGATCATCACCAGAAGGGCATCCCGCTATCAGATTGTCACCAGAAAATAATAATAATAATAATTGTAGCTGAATGAATATGCTATGGAGTAGTATAATTATAGAGAACGTAAAAATGGAATCTAATTGGGAACGAACGACGTCTTGCCCAATGACATCTTTCTAAGCATTACAATTCCAAAATCAAATAAGTTACAAGAGCGAAAATCACTGAACATTTATAGCCTCGTTCACCTTAAATTGATTATTGCAACGGAAACAATTTCAGACTTGATTGATGATATTTCAGAATTTTCTTGGCATTGTCATAAATCTGGAAGTACAACTCATTGAAAATCTCAAATCTGGCTTGAATAATGATATCTGAGAATTTTCTTGGCATTGTCTGGAACTACAACTCATTGAAAATTTCAAATCTGGCTTGGTGGATTTGAAAATTTCAAATCTGGCTCGGTGGATGTGAGATGGATCAAGTTGACCACCGACTTTATGTAAATGGTCTCATTTGTCGATTAGAAACATATGCCATTGATAATCTCAACCCAATCTCCATAGGTGTAGTTGATTCACAATCAGTCATTCTAAATTTCTCCAACCTTTTGACATACTTTGTTGCCACACAAACACACCACCATGAGTGTCAAAAATTCTATACCTAGTAAGTAATTAAGGATTAATTCAATCATATCAAAAGATTAATACAACATCACACATCATCACCAATGCTTCCAACATAAAGTCTCAGATCAAAATGACTTCTTCTAGATCTTGTAATATGTTTATCGAATTGTGTATACTAAGCCCTTGGGCTTTGTTTTAAATATTAAAAATCTACACATAAAGAGGAACACAATAAAAAATTGCATAAACCACATAAGCATAAATCCTAATCCTAATGATAACTCCTCATTAGGCATTTAGGGTAATTAATACTCCTAACACAAACACTTAGGATAAATAATATATCCTATAGTGCGATAATATAAAGGTGGGCAAGATTCACTAATTGGTAGAGGGAGCCAAAGGTTAATAACCCCCCCTCCGTGTTGACATTGCAATGGATCCCACGCGTGATGCCATATTGGCTTAGACGCAGAATGGAGAACTTCTCCATCCAGACTATGGTTTTGTCCCTGGATTCATCGGAGGACGCATGATCAAATGGCTAAAGGGCATCCGGGTTACATCACAAGAGTTCGAAGGAGACTACCATTACCATGATAACCTCCTTCTACCCTCCGATGTTGATGCTGAAAAGGCTACTGTAGAAGGGTGGTTAACATTTAACCAAGTCGACTTTGGGTGGGGTGAGGTCCTCATTGCTTGCCCAGGTAATTGGCTGAATTTTTTTTTATGCCCAATTGCATTTATGCTTCCCCCGGATACCAAGAGCGAAGTAATGATGATCTTTTAAAACCTTGACAATGAACGTGTTGCATGAATAATGGACCTATCTTCCTACGTATGGAAAGTGAATTCAAAAAGGTTGTCTTCGAATGTAAGTGAGTTCAACAAGGCTTATAGTAGAATCTGGGTGTTGTCAATGCATAAAATTCAGATAGCGATGGAATGAAAAACATAAATAAAATAAGGTTAACATTGAACATTCAAGACACATATAACTGAACAAAACGTTTAGGGTTTTTGAAGTACTTATGAGACAAGTCMGTTCAAATTTGTGTATGTGGGATATTCAATGTCCAAAGAACGATAACAAATGTCGTAAATGATTTCATTATTGAGGAGAATGGCCATATCGGTGTGTTCCAGGAGAGAGTGGAGGAGCCAGTACCACARAGAGCATACCCATAGGAGGGAAATTGTTGACAGAGTAGAGAAGCTACTCTCAGTCTTAGTGCTTAGCAGTTACAGAGTCCCAAAGGGAGTAGTTGCAAAATCCCAGAGGGAGTAGCTGCAGAGAGAGTGGAGGACCTACTCTCAAAGCAAAGAGCCAGATAGTGCTTTGTAGTAAGCACCCTAATCTAGCTTGTGATTTGAGAAGACTAAGTTATAATAGAGCAAGTGTACCGGTGTGGTACAATTGGACATGTCTCAGGCGATGAAGAAACGCTACGAAGATATACAGTTCTGACTAGGCAGAGAGTGCAGTTGATAGAAAGCGCACCAGAGGGTGTTGCCACAGCTTGAGATTAGTCAGGATTCGTGAAAGAAGACTTCTATAACACTCAATACTGCATAGGAAGAATATATTGTAGCCAATTATGCAAGTCATGGAAGCAGTGAGGCTTCAAAGGCTTCTTACATGTTTTCATCTGAGACATGGTGTAGATGAAGCAACTAGGCTTCAACACATAGACGAGCAAGATGGTGTAGACTTCATCTTGACGTGCCTCAGATGGTCAGATGAATGAACCAAAACATTGGTTTCATAAGGAAACCTCGATATGTCTTGTGAGACATTGAGTCCATGAGGGAACCTTGATATGTATTAGACATTGATTTCATGAGGAAACATTTATATGTCAAATAAGGTCCAAGATGACATTCCCTTCCAGAGGGAGACAATTGATCCAATTGATCCCATTGATCCTGTAGCTCCAGTTAATGTTTCCAAATATATTGCAGTAGGTCGGAAGACACTTGCATGGGCTTGTCAGAATCTGCAGGAGGCAGAAGGACATGCAACTCCTCATGGTACCTTCCGAGAGAGCAAGAGACCTTAGGATTATCTCAGGTGGAGGGAATAGATTATGAGGAGGCATTTGCTCCTGTTGCTCGATACAATTCTATCCGGATGATAAGTCTGTGATCCACGAGACGAGAAAGTGGGGGTTCACAATTCATATTTACCTGGGTCCTCCCGTGAGGGAGTCAACCTAGTCCTGATCTGATACCATGTTGTTGTTTTTTTTTTATAAAAGATATGATCGATATATTATTACAATGATGAGTGTTCCATATATAGGGAACATATGGTGACCATCGAAGACCATCACGCGTGGGATCCATTGGAGAGAGTGGAGGAGCGACCAGTACCACAGAGAGCAGTCCCAGAGGAGGGCAATTGCTGACAGAGTAGAGAAGCTACTCTTAGTCTTAGTGCTTAGTAGTTACAGAGTCCCAAAGGGAGTAGTTGCAAAATCCCAGAGGGAGTAACTGCAGAGAGAGTGGAGGACCTACTCTCAAAGCAAAGAGCTAGATAGTGCTTTGTAGTAAGCACCCTAATCCAGCTTGTGATTTGAGAAGACTAAGTTATAGCAGAGCAAGTGTACAAGTGTGGTACAATTGGACATGTCTCAGGAGATGAAGAAACGCTACGGAGATATACAGTTCTGACTAGGCAGAGAGTGCAGTTGACAGAAAGAGCACCAGAGGGTGTTGCCTTAGTTTGAGATTAGTCAGGATTCGTGGAAGAAGACTTCTATAACACTCAGTATTGTAGAGGAAGAATATATCGTAGCCAATTATGCAAGTCATGGAAGCAGTGAGGCGTTAGAGGCTTCTCACAGGATTTCATCTGAGACATGGTGTAGATGAAGCAACTAGGCTTCAACACACAAACAAGCAAGATGATGTAGACTTCATCTTGACATGCCTCGGATGGTTAGATGAATGAACCAAGACATTGGTTTCATAAGGAAACCTCGATATGTCTTGTGAGACATTGAGTCCATGAGGGAACCTTGATATTTATTAGACATTGGTTTCATGAGGAAACATTTATATGTCAAATAAGGTCCAAGATGACATTCTCTTTCAGAGGGAGACAATTGATCCAATTGATCCCATTGATCATGGAGCTCCAGTTAATGTTTCCATAGATATTGCAGTAGGTCGGAAGACACTTTCCTGGGCTCGTCAAACTCTGCAAGAGGCATAAGGACATGCAATTCCTCATGGTACCTTATGAGAGAGCAAGAGACCTTAGGATTCTCTCAGGTGGAGGGAATAGATTATGAGGAGACATTTCCTCCTGTTGTTGGATACACTTCTATCCAGATGATTATTTCCCCTACAACATCCATGGGTTGGAGAGTACACCATATGGATGTAAAGACAACCTTTCTCAATGGAGAGATTGAGGAAGAAGTATACATCGAAAAACCATATGGTTTCGTGATACATGAGAAGGAGTCTCATGTGTGCAGGTTAAAATAGTCCTTGTATGGACTCAAGCAACCACCTTGAGCTTGGTATGCGAGGATTGATGGACACCTGATGATTTTTGGGCTTCAACAAAAGTGTTGTCGATCCCATCATGTACTACAATACTGTTAATGGGGAAGTACATAGTTGAGATATTGAAGAAGTTTGGGATGTTGAACTTGAAGCCCATGGCTACACCAATGGTGACGAATCTGAAGAAACTAAGTGTGTATTCTTCCGATTCTGACAAAATTGATCTGACTTTGTACAAACAATTGATTGGACAATTGATGTATATGGTTAACACGAGACAAAATATTTTCTATGCAGTGAGTGCACTTAGCCGATTTATGAGCCAGTTGAGATAAACACACTGGATTGTTGTGAAGCATGTGTTGAGATACCTGCGAGGCACAGTTGTACATGGTTTGAGATGTACTTCCAGTATTGATATGATATGGCAGGAATATATTGACTCTAGTTGGGCAGGGAGCGTAGTGGACAGAAAGAGCACCTTCGAGTGTTGCTTCACTTTGGGATCTTCCATGGTTTCCTAGTGTAGCAGGAAACGAACTTCTGTGGATTTGAGTACAACAAAAGAAGAGTACATTGCATTAAGTATGACAGTCCGTGAAGTAGTGTGGCTTCACAATATCCTTGCATATTTGTCCAAACATGTGCTGGATTCCACCATTATTCATTATGGTAACCAAAGTTGTGTGAAGATCTCTGATAATCTAGTGTTTCATGACAAATCGAACCACATTGAGATCAAGTACCATTACATTCGAGACATGGTGCAGAGGAAGGAAGTATTGGTGCAATACCTTCCTACAAATGAGCAGTTTGTTGATGTTCTTACCAAACCAGGATGAAGTTCAAGTACTTTTGTGACAAACTTGGTGTGGCAAAGAATGCCTCCCTCGCTGAGGGGGAGTGTTGATGTTTGTAATTTTCGAAGACATTCTCTAGATCGTACTCCTCTATGACTGAGTTGAGTTGATCTATGATGAAACTTATCCGAGAAGGGGTAAGTGGGGCACTTATCCAAGAAGGGATAAGTGTGTTTGGGCTTATATCCCAACGTCCCATGTGGAGAGCACATGAGGACATGTCAAGGGATTTGACCCTTGATGTCACACACTATGGGAGTTGACCCTAGTGTTTCTAGAGGGTGTGGCCTCTAGAAGTCCACATGGAGTGCCATGTGTGACAAAATTTCTCCAGATCGTACTCCTCTGTGAATTGATTTGAGTTGATCTATGAGGAAACTTATTCGAGAAAGGATAAGTGGAACACTTATTCGAGAAGGGATAAGTGCATTTGGGATTATAGCCCATCATCCCATGTGGAGAGTGTTGATGAATGCAACTATGGGAGACATCCTCCAGCTTACAAACCCGTGAGATGTGGAACACAGAAACTATGTGAATCTTTCTCTCAGCTTACAAACCTGAGAGAAATTCCCTATGAAGGGTTTGTGGTTTATGGCCGGGATAGAGTCAGGAACGTAGACATGACCTCCTCCATGACGTGAGTGAGAAGAACTCCAGATGATTATCCAATGGAAAAGCGATCTGTTGAGTTAGGACGTTCCCGTGGCTGAGCACAAGGTGAACGTGGGAAATCCCAAAAGTGTTGGGCACATCATCATGTGAACATAAATGAAGATAATGTGATGGACTCCTTTGAGCAGAAAAGTTGACAAGAAGACTCCACATGATTCTCCTGTTGGTGGCAGTGAGAAAGCAGATCTGTAGAGTGGACATGCTTGTGGATGAGCACATGTGAACGTGTGAAGACCTGGTTCATCTATGTAATGTAGTGAATCAGGGCCATGGCATCCCTATGGATGTGCCCCTAGTGGATGAGCACTAGTGGGTGTATCAGATCCTTTGCTATATATTGTTCAAGAGTCAGACCTACCTGTAACCCTAGTTATTATGTAAAGGGTACATGTCGGCCCTACCTT
>SNQJ01S0059667.1:5536-25381 GCA_010110895.2 Picea sitchensis | reverse complement strand
TGATGCAGAATGTCTCCCTTGTTGAGAGGGAGTGTTGATGTTTGGACAACATCGGGAAGACATTCTCTTAGAATAATAATTAATAATATAATTATTGATTATTAAATCTCATATATAATGAGTAAATGATAATAATAAATAATTATTGATTATTCAAGGGATGCATCCTTTCATGGATGGTCACCATATGTTCCCTATATATGGAACACTCATCATTGTAATAATATATCGATCATATATTTTATGAAAAAACAACAACAAGAAGAAGTGCATACCAAAATCTATAAACATACATATCTATCATTCAATGGGTGAAACTACAACTACGAAGCACACACAAAGAATATAGGTGGATTCATCATAATATGACCTTGTGCACCTTGTCGGTACCAGACAAGTAGTATCATATTAGACATAATCTATTTATGGGTTTTCTCTTCCATGTACCTTGGGGTATATCAATAGACCCATAGGCATAAATGAGACCATACTTAAATAGCCTTTCTACCATCTACATCTATAGTAAACCAAACACACCACTCAGAGAGATCACTCTCACATACCTGGGAATTGGGTAGTATGGATAAGGGTATGATCCATCCTCCTTAGTCATTGCCAGAAAGACCAATTGAGTACTATTGTTGGAAACCCAATGGTATATTAGAGAACTATATATCTTTACACTCCCTTTCCCATAAGACCGAGAAAAACCCTATCCACACCCTATCCCATAATGTCTAGACAGTAAATCAAATGCAACTCTTATAAAGGTTTATAGAGGATCATCCTTGACACAAGAAGAGAATGAAGATGTATAATTAAGGTGTACAAGTTGGAAGAGAAAATAGCAAGCATAGAAACCACAATGGAAAAGAAGGTTGACATCCTAAATATGGTAAATGAAACAAAGTCCCAAAATTTCAAAGATGATATCGATTTAAACATGGCAATCAAAGATGATCTCAAAGACATGAAGGATAACATTGTGAAGGAGATAAAAAGCCTCAGTATCCTAAATTATCCTCAAGAAGAGGATAAGGAGAGCAAGAGGATCTAGCCCTAGTCACATATGGAGAACATTTTAACACATCTACAAAATAAGAGGATTGAGTCCTATACACATGATCATTCATCTCTCCAAGATCCACACCATTGTGCTCTCAACTTAGGAATAAGGAACTACATCATTCCCAAGATCGATATGAGGAATTTTGATGGTAATTGTCCCATGCCATGGATATTCTAGATGGATCTTAATCTACAACAAGTTCCAAATCCATAAAATATATCTATTGCATCCCTTATTTAGAATGTGATGAATTTGTGGGGTAAAGATGGCTTTGTGAATGAAAAATGAACTCTATTGTTTCTTGGTCCATTTTTACAAAATAATTGATAGCACATTATGGAGAAGGTATGAGAAACAAATTCTTTAGTTTATAGAAAAATATTAGACAAAGAGGTCCAGTTATAGAGAAAAATCATCAATTCCAAAAGTTGATTCTTAGAGTGAAGGATATTTCAGAGGATAAATTGTTGTATCTATTAATAGGTAGTATAAATGAGTCCTTTCAATAGGAGGTGTTTCTTCTTGAACCTGAATCTATAGATAAGGATTTCAATGTGGCAAAGAGAGTTTAAGGTAAAAATATGGATACTAGAAGGGTTTCCACTAACATTTATTAGGAGTGCAATGTTCCCACTCATAACCTCACTCAACCTAAGGCTGACACTTCAATAATTGGATGAAACAAGAGGAAAGGAATTGTGTTTCAAATGTGATGACATGCACAGTAAAAGGTATAAGTGTGGTGAGAAGAAATTAATCTACATAGATTTTGAAGAGAAAGAAGAATAAGAGATAGAAGATTATCAAGTTTGAGAGCCATATGATCCTACTCCAACTATATCTTGTCATGATTTGGTCAACATTAGTACTCCCCAAACTCTCAATATGGAAGGATATATCAAGAAAAAATATAACAATTTTGATTGATTGTAGTAGTACTCATAATTTCATTAACCACAAATTAACCAAACTTCTCAATTGTTTCATATATCCAACACCAGAGTTTTGAGTAATGATTGCAAATCGAGGTACCACAAATTATTAAGAGAAGTGCCATATTTGTAATCTCACTATGGAAATTATTTCTTGGATATACCAATAATTGAAATCCAAATGAGTGGTGTTGATGTGCTCTTAGGAATCCAATGGATAAAACAATTGGAAAAAATGACTATGATTTTTTAGGAACTTTTCATGATATTTTTCTTGAAAGATGAGGAAATTGAAGTCACAAGTATGCAAGGGAAACCATATGAAGTGACAAGCTCCAATAGCATGAAAAAAATACGAAAAACAAGGCACTCATGGAAGTAATTGCACATGTTTTCTCAATATATGTCCAAACAGTTAACCCCATTATTCCCTTGGATCTCCAAAGAGTTACCAACAATCATTCCAAGGTATTTAATGAGATTCCCAAAGGTTTTCTTGGACAGGTTGGGGATTGAATAACTCCACGTATTAAATTTTTAATAAAGTGAACCATATATATATATATATATATATGCAAAGAGATGACCTTCGGTTTCATCTTCCCACAGGTCAGATGACTATTCCTATTCATCTATGACTCTTTATTTTCTCCTAGATTATTTTTTTACAATAATATTTGTGGCACCATAATTCCAAGGATTAGGTATCTAACATTCCCCCCCTTAATCTGAAGGGGTGTTTGTAATTCCAAGCATCTATTTGAACTTTTCAAACTTTTCTCTTCCTACTACTTTGGTAACATGTCTACAATTTTCTCACTTGTGGAACAGTGTATCTACTGAATGGTCTTGGCCTCTACATGATGTTGAACCAAATGGTACTTTGTATTGATGTGCTTGATTCAATCATGGAATCTGGAATTCTTGGAAAACTTGATTGTAGAAGTGTTGTCAATCAAGAGTGGAGTAGCATGCACCTATTTCTCTTGCAAATCCCCTAGTATCTTCCCAAGCCACACAATCTCCTTTTTCGCCTCTGCAACAACCACACAATTTGCCTCTGTAGTGGAATATGATGTAACAATCTGTTTGCATGATCTCCAAGAGATAATTGTTGATCCAAGAAGACGCATGAGGTATCCTGAAGTAGATACTCCATTCTCCTTATCCCCATCAAAGTCTGAATCTGTGTGTCCAACTAGTTTGAAGTCCTCCACCTCAGAGTATTTGAGCCAAGAGTCTTGAGTTCCCTTCAAGTACCTTAGAACTCTCTTTGCAACACACCGATGTCCTTCAAAACTTTTTTGCATGAACCTAGAAAGGATCTCAACTGCAAACGAAATATCAAGTCTAGTAGTAGTAAGGTAGATAAGACTCCCCAGAAGYTGTCTATATTTAGTTGCATCCTCAAATTTATTCCCTTCTTTTGATGTTAAATTCATATTTTTCTCCATTGGAGTAGAGAGAGGATTACAATTAGTCATGCCAAAATTATTCAACAACTCTCCAATKTACTTCTTTTGGGAGATGAATACATACTTTATATTATGAGTTACTTCAATACCCAAGTAGTAGTGAATATGTCCCATATTTTTCATCTCAAAACCCTTCTTCAATTCATTCTTTATGGATRMAATATACGATTCATTGTTCCCTACTATCAAAATATCATTTACATACACCACAAGATATGAAATGGTTTTGAAAACTTTCTTTAAAAACAAAGTTGCATCATCAAGATTAAAATGTTTGAAATTGATCTTCAAAAGATGCTTATTTAACTTTTCATACCATGTATGAGGTGTTCGTTGATTTTTTTTATTCTCAGATCTGAGAATTATTTCCTCATGATTTAATAACAAGATTCACTTTCATACAACAATTATCATAGAATAACTATACATCGAAAATCTCAACTATAGTACTGCAAATCTCAACAATTATCATAAAATAAATATACACTGAAAATATCAACTATGGTACTGCAAATCTCAACAATTATCATAGAATAACTATAAACTGAAAATATCAACTATAGTAATGCAAATATCAACAGTTATCATAGAATAACTATACACTGAAAATATCAACTATAGTACTGCAGCGGAAATAACAAGATCTAGAAATAATAACCATGCATAGTAGACATAGGAATACGACACAATAACACAAGAGTTTATCCTGGGAAACCCAACAACCTTTCTTATAGAAGAATTTGGTCCAAGATATTACCAGTACATCACCATCAATGGCCAAAATACCATACAAAGAATATACTCCCCAAGGATAACATCTTCAAGACCTAACACCTTAATAAGATGACCAAGAGAAACCAAGAATATCCTTCCCAAGTGTGGCACACTCACCAAGATACCAAAAACAATGAAAATTCAACAAGTACATCTACTAGTTGTCTATTGCGCACAAGATAAGGAGTTGTTTGATTTTCCAAATGAAATGACCCAATCCTATATTTATACTAATCCGGGCGCCTGTCTGGGGCCGAATTCTTATTCTGGGTCTTCAAATTACTTTATTATTTTCTATCTTTTACTGGTGGGGCTGAATTCTCTTTCTAGGTCTTCAATATCTTCCCGGGGCTTCTGTAATGGTGTAGATGGGTCTTCTTGTACCTTTGGACCTTTATTTGAGGGTCTAGGTTGCTCCAATGTTTGAGAAGTTGTCTATATTTAGTTTCATCCTCAAATTCATTCCCTTATTTTGATGTTATATCTAGATTTTTCTCCACTGGAGTAGAGAGAGGATTACAATTAGTCATGCCAAAATTATTCAATAGCTCTCCAATGTACTTCTTTTGGGAAATGAATACATACTTTAGATTATGAGTTACTTCAATACCCAAGTAGTAGTGAATATGTCCCATGTTTTTCATGTCAAAAACCTTCTTCAATTCTTTCTTTATGGATGCAATATAATATTCATTGTTCCCTATTATCAAAAGATCATTTACATACACCAAAATATATGCAATGGTTTTGCAAACTTTCTTGACAAACAAAGTTGCATCATCAAGATTAAAATGTTTGAAATCAAAATATGCTTAGTTAACTTTTCATACCATGCGGGAGGTGTTTTCTTTAGGACATCCAAATATTTGATGTGACACTGGCATACCTTCTATTCTTGACCCTTCACAACAAATCCTTTTGGTTGAGACATGTAGACATTCTCTTTCAAGTCTCCATTAAAAGAGGTTATCTTCACATCCATGCAATGAATCATCCACCTATTATGTGCTACCAAAGCCAACAATGTATGAGTGTCATCCCATTTTGTTGTGGGGAAGAATATGTCCTCATAGTATATACCTTCTTTCTGTGCATATAATTTTTCCACAAGCCTTGCCTTATACTTGTCAAGTGAGCCATCTGATTTGTGTTTTTTGTTGTAGACCCACCTATAGAAAATTGGTTTGGTTCCAAATGGAGGATACACCAACTTCCATGTCCAATTCTTGATGAGAACATCATACTCCTTTTGCATGGATTATTTCCAATCATCATGAGAAGTAGCTTCTTCAAAGTAAGTTGGTTCAATGCTAGTAGATAAATGCATTTCACAGTCAAATGAAACATCCATATCATTTACATCTCATGAACTAGAATTATCTACATCACCTCCATTATTTTGTCTTGTTAAGCTTATGGTTCCTATCTTTCCAAACTCATCAGGATGAACACTTTCAAGTGTATTTATGATCCACTTTGTACCTTTATGTGATGGTCTAGGTTGCTCCACTGATTGAGATGGTGCTGAATTCCCATCAAGGTTTAACCTTTCAATCCTCTCAATCACATCATCCAATTGAACTCCCTGTTATGATGAAGTGGCTATACCTTCTTCATGAGGGGGAGATGGCACTTCAAAAGGAGATTTCAGAGATCAATCCAAAATAGGGATTCCTCCCATCAAGATGTGGAATCTCATCATCAAACTTGTGATATGTCTTTACATTGGTGAATCTATCTAGATGATCAAGATGACACTCAATAGTCTTGTCATTCTTAGTGGATTCAAGAAAAAAACACATCTCTAGAAAGAATGGATTTTTTTTTACCTCATCATAAAGATGATATGCCTTGGTGGTATTTGAGTACCCCAAGAAGGTGCAATTTCGACTCCTTGCACCTAGCTTGTTTCTTTTCTCCTTAGTAATTAAGGCACAACAATTTCCATAACCAAAGACCCTAAGATGCCTCACCAAAGGAATGTGGCCATACCACATTTCATAAGGATTCTTTTTCTCAAGAGAATTAGATGAAATTTTGTTTCTCACATACATTTCACATAGAACTATAACATACCAAAACATTAACTTCACATTCTTGAAAAACAAAATTGAACGAACAATATTCAAGAGTGTCCCGTTCATTCTTTCTACTACACCATTCTACTGAGGATTGTATGGAAACATGGTTTGATGTTTGATTCCATCTTGGCTAATATATATTTCAAACTCATTATAGGTAAATTCCCTTCCATTATCAATACAAAGAGTGCTAAGACTAGATTGTGCTTCATTTTCAATCCATACATGAAAATTTTGAAATGTTTCAAATGCTTGAGACTTATGTTTCAAAAAATAAACCCAACACATCTTGGTGTATTCATCAATAAAAGTCATGATATATTTATTGCCAAAATTATATGCAACATTGATGGAGCCACAGAAATTAAAGTATATCAATTCTAGCTTTCTACATGTTCTCGAAGTGGAATCATGAAAATGTTGCTTGCTTCTTTCCCAAGGATACAAGCCTAACATTGCTTCAAATTCTTTTGAATGGTAGGAAAACTAGAAAAACCTTTTTTATTCAACATACAAAGACTATCATAGTTTATGTGCCCAAATATAGCATGCCACAAGAGACTGAAAGCCAATGTACCTTCAAGTGAGAAAGGTATACAAAATTCTATGCCCATACACATGTCCCTTTCAACATCAACAATTTGTCAGCCTCCCATCCTGTCATGATGACCATGTTGTCATAACACCTCCTTATTTCAACTTTTCCATCAATCATGTGAACGAAAGGGAATTACTGTCAAATGTGCACACAAGACAATAAGTTTCTTTGCAACTCAAGAAGATAAATAACATCATGAAAAATAAAATCTAGGAATCCAGACAATTTGAGCCTAATGGTGCCAATTCCTGTAGGTTTGAGACTTTATCTATCTACAAAGTATACAACACCCTCTACATTTTCATTTTGATATGTAAACATCCATGGATATTCCACTGGAATAGTTCGTCGCAATGGATATGATAAATAAAAATGGAATCTACACTACGAAGGTTAAATTCCTTTAGATTCCAGTATATTTAATTACTGTTTTTTTGCTTATGCATGAAATAGACGAAATGTGGAAAATAGAGAATAGTAAAGTACAATCACACACCATCCATAATATAACACAAATATTTTCTCTGGGAAACCCTTACAAGAGAAAACCCATCTAGAAGGTGAGGTTGCTCTGCTCTTTTTTCTCTGGTATGGAAATAATGCAAGTATAAAGGAGAAGGTACTCTCTATGGAGTTACTTGAGACCTATGGAATATTAGGACGCTACATAACATTAAAACCCTTTGCTATTCTCTCTAATTTCCCACTTCCATTTGTTCTTCTCTACTATGGAACAAAATACAATAACATAGAATGGAACCCCTTCTCCTCCTAGTGGCCCGATATTTAACATAACTCGATAACCATCTAGGGATAGGTGTTTTTACTTCCTCAACCCTCAATTTTGGTAGGGTTTTGAACATTCTAGAATATTCTTTGAATCCCTCATGTGGATATCCCTCATATGCATGAGTAATGGGGTTTAACATGGCATCCTCTCGTACCATGGTGGTCAACACAATAGGTCAACTTGTGGGAGGCATAAATTTTGCATATAAACTCTAATTAACACATGGTATGCACCATTGGAAAGGTATCAGAGTGTATAACACCTTCAAGGTGGTGTGCATAAGTTTTGGACACAATAACCCCCCAAACAACTGTTTAATTCCTTAAAATGGCTCCGGAAGGTTCCGAACCCCAATTTTCCAAGCTGAGACTTGCCACTAAAATGACCCTGCAAGCTGATTCCTCCAATTTTTTCCACTCTAAAATCATTGAGATAAATGGAAAATAATATAATGATCTAATCCAAATCATACCTCCCTATTTAGGGAGGATTTTGGTCCCCAAAATCTTTACTCAATGAGGTGAGGAAAGTTTTCCTCTACCTTCTCCTCGGAGTACCACTTTTCTATTCGTAGAAGTTGTCCCTTCAACCCAATCTGCCAAAGGTCATGTTTCCCATGTATTGTAGTTATGGACCACTTCTAAAACACTGTGGCCTCTACTAAATTTTCCAAAGCATCTGGTGTTAATTCCTCTATGTAAGGTAGGAACTGATGCTCTTCCCGATCCAACATGGAAGGATCATAGATTTTGAGATTCTCCACATTCATTATTGAGTAAATGCACATATATGGGGGTAGACTGAGTCTGTAGGAATTATCTCCTACCTTTTCCAATACCTTAAAAGGACCATACAACATATCCTTGATCTTCTTACCAGGACCCTGTAGCCTTTTCTTATTCAATTGTAACCATACTCTATCTCCCACTCTAAATTTTCTCTTTATTTTGTGTTGGTCATGTTTAGCCTTGTACTTTTCCTGTGACTTCTTCAATGTCTCTTGTACTTGAAAATGGATCTACCTGATCTTATCAACATTTTTTTCTTCTTTTAATGCATCTTCAGTGAGGTCCTCCCTCACTCTTTCTTGTTGTCCATATACAACATCTAAGGGTGAAGGTGTAAAATAACCAAAGCAAGTTTCAAAAGGTGACTTACCAATAGAAGTGTCGACTACTCTGTTATAAGAGTATATAGATCATATTTTCATCCCAGGTCTCCAGATGCTTTTGATTGTAACCCCTCAAAATTTGCACGAAAGTCTTGTTGACTAATTTTGTTTGCCCATCTCTCTGTGGATGGAATGTTGTAGACCTATTCAACTTAGTGTCCATCTTCTCTCACATTGTAGTCCAAAATGCATTGAGAAATCTGTTATCCCTTTCTGAGATGATTCTCCTTGGTATCCCAAAGTGAAACTAGACTTGTTCAAATAAATTGTTCGTTGATTCTTTTCCGTTCATGGCCTTTTTACAAGGCATAAGAATGCACATTTTGTTGAACCTGTCAACTACCACAAATAGATAGTCATGTCCCTTCCTAGTTGTTGGTAAACCTCCCACAAAATCCATGGAAATACTTTCCCAAGGTTGAGTGGGTACCAGTAAGGGATGATATAGACCTTTATTCTTGTTATTTGGCCTGCTGGTACAATATAGTATACATCCTCTAATATACTGTGCTACATATTATTGCATTCTGGGCCAATACACATACCTATGTAAGTTGGAAACTATCTTCCCAACACTAAAATGTATTGCAAACTTAGAGTTGTGAGCCTCTCTGATAAGATGGAATCATTCACCTTTAGGAACATAAAGCTTGTTGATATTGTAGAGTAGACCATTCTGGAAATGATGGTCCTCCTTGTTGTCACCTTATTCTATATGAATTTGGCCTTGTAGCTACTGAAACACCTCCTTGAAGTCTGCATTTTCTACGTATGCCTCTTTGTCTGCATTATGGGTAAAAGGATCCATGTGCTTCAGAGTTCCCAAAGCTGTAATCTTGGATGTGAGTGGCTGTGAAAGAATGCCTGCCAACTTATTTGTTCTTCCCTTCTTATACTTGATGACTAGATGAATTTTCCGTAAAAAAACCCATCCATTTGTAATGCCTAGTTTGTTGTATCTTACTCTGGGCTTGAAAATATTGTAGTGGTTGGTGATATGTGTGGATGATGGTCTCCTTTCCCATTAGATAGTTCTTCCACTTTTTGATAGCTTGTACCAAGGCATATAGATCCTTTTCGTAGGTAGGGTAGTTGAGAACCGCCTCATGAAATACTTCAAAATGATAACATATTGGCCTTCCTCCTTGCATCAAAACTGCTCCCATAGCATACCCACTTGCATCTATCTCCACTTTGAAGGGCTTCGAAAAGTTTTGCGATGCAAGCAATGGTGCTTGACTGATATTTATTTTCAGCTCATCAAAGGCCTTATGTTGATTTTCCCCCACTGGAAACTCTTACCACTGGTTGTTATGGCGTGGAGTGGTGCAACTACTGTTGAAAATGAAGCTATGAACTTCCACAACTATTGTGTTGTCCCAACAAAACTCCTAACTTTAGTGAAATTTGTAGGATTTGACCATTTCATGATGGCCTCCATATTTGTAGGCTCTATATTGAGTTCCCCTCCATTGATCACATACCCCAAATACCCCAAACACTATTGAGAAAACTCACATTTCTTGAGATTGACCAACAACTGGTGATTTTTCAGAGTCTCTAATACCTGCATAAGATGTGACATGTGCTCCTCCTAGGTATCATTATAAACCAATATATCATCCAACTAGACAATAATAAATGAATCTACATAAGGGTATAAAACGTCATTCATTAGTCTCATAAATGTAGATGATGTATTGCATAAACCGAATGACATAACCAACCAATCATACAAACCTTACATTGTCTTGAAGGAAATATTCTAGGTATCTTCTTCTTTTACTCGTACCTGGTGATATCTTGATTTCAAATCCATATTAGTGAAGTACTTGGCATGCTACAATTGGCCCAACATATCATCGATCCTTGGCAAAGGGTACCGATTCTTCAGTGTAATCTTGTTCAATGCCCTATAATCGATACACATTCTCCAAGTCCCATGTAACACCTTGTTTTCCCCCAAGACTATAATTACAGACAAACTTCATATCTTAATGTTATGAGGCATGCAATTGTGTTTTGATTTAATATAAATGCCAAACTACTGACTGAGAGGGAATAACCTTGATAAGTTCTTTCCATTATACACCAAAGGAAATTGATGAGACAAAGGGACTGATGGAATGATTGAGTGAAGTGGAGTTGAGATGCATTAGTGAAGAAAATAGGAAGCTTACAACAAACTAATATATGCTTGCAAACATAATAAATTCACCTACCAGTGTACCATATTGTTGAGGAGACCACGTGACCATTAAGAGAAGGTTGTCGAGGTGGTTGAGCAGTTAATGATTGTGGCAATTGGTCCATATAGAGAGATATTGGCCGATTTAACAACTGATGAGGGAATGTACCACGAAACCGCCCCTTCAGATTGTGAATGAAAGACTGTAGGTTACATCTGTAGGAAGCTGTAGAGATCCCTAGGGGATGGAGAATAACATCGAAGGAAGAAATGAGAGAAAGTGTGATTAGAGAATAGCAAGGAGGGAACACACACAAAGGGGGTATTCCGACAAAGGAGAGGCCTCACAACAAAAGATAGAGTAGGAAAAAGGCTTAGGGACGAGAAAGAGAGCGTAGAAGCATGTATGTCCTAACTGAGAAAGAAAATAATAGATTTCTAGAAGAAAATAGGAAGCTTGTCTGAGTTTTTGATGATCACCCTGAACAGAGAAGACCCGGATTCCCAGACTAGAGCAATMGTGGGTTGCAACTTGGTGCTTACTAGAAACAAATAGACATTGGTAAGGGGAGGTCACCGRGGGACTATTGAGCATAGAAGAGACTCCCTTGTGTAGAGGAAATCCAGTTGAAAAACCACCTGATAAACCTGTAGAGACCCGAAGCTTAGTGGGAGGTGGAAAATTTTGTTGTGTCAAGGGAGGAAGAAGAGTAACCTTCTTAGATAATCGCAGACTCAGAACCCTACCGATTCAATTTCCTTGTTGGTATCATGGCTTGGCACATGGCTGGTGTGCTGTAGGAAGTGACTCTACAACAAGGCCTAAGGTTGGGAGGAAAGACATCCTCTCTCAATTAGTTGGATTCAATTATTTCCTTACCAAATAAGTGTTTTTCTGAACTGAAACTGACCATGAATGAAATATTTGTGTGCATGTGTACATGCCTGAATCTAAGAACTACTTAGTGTTTATGATATATGATTTTTAATGCATGCGAGATGAGTTACATTGTGATTATTATTTCTTTGTTAATTCGTGAAAACGACCAAGTGTGAACTATTGCTTACTCAAGCATTCTATATTTCTGTGTGGAGAACCTATAAAACCATGCATGGTCTTTCTCCTTAAGTTTTAGTTACTTGTAATGGCCATGGAGTGGTTTTAAACCCTTGAAATTCAGTGTTGAAGTTCTATGAAACTCGAAAAATGGATAAGTCCTTTAAGTAGAATGTTATAAATCCTTAAAACCATGTGTTAGTTAGTAGAGAACGATAATCGTTGATATGAAGAGATCAGAACCATTGATCGATGGGAAGTTTAGAGTGAAAGTGTCAGAGAGAACCCTCAGGCGCTGGGAAAAAGGTTCTAAATGAGATACTCCGAAATGAATCGTTTAGAGTGGAGCTTTCGGGAGGAAATCTCATGTGTTGTGAGAATAACCCTGAACGAGAGGCTCCGAATTTGAGTGTGTGTGGGTTGTAGATCTGGAAGTGGGTGATTTTAATCCTCAGCCATATATTAGTTCAGTCCCACTTAACAGACCAAGAGGGAAGAGTGAATTGGTGCTGACTGGTAGTGTCAATATGAAGACGCTTTTTAGTGTTCGATTGATCGATTGGATTGAGTGTGGGTCTAGATAGTTTAGAGTTGACTGTCTTTGGAGTATAAATCCAAAGGATTCAGAGTAATCCTCTGAAGTGTTGAAGTGTGACTTAGTTGGAGGGTAGATCTCAACCATAGATCTTTGAATGAGGGAGAGGCGATGAAAATCGTTTATTTTCCAGAGGTTTCTCTTGAGCTAAGAGGTGAAGTGTTAAAGTCTTGGATGGCATGACTTTCTAGTAAGGCAGCCAAGGTCTCCTTAAAGAGACAAAGTTCATCCCTTGAATGGTTGATGAGTTGAGTGGGGTCCAGTTGGATATGTGTACCTTAGGCACTGGATGGATATCAACCTTTGGTCGGGAGACCACGATGTGCATCTACACCATCCATCGAGGAGAAGGGAATATTCCTTGATACCTTGAGTTCGTAGTAGTGAAAATTCTCAAACCATTTGAAATCTGAATGGATGACATCGAGAGGGAATATTCCTCGATACCATGTACGTCATAGGTAAATGAAGAGTACACCAGAAGAAAGTCTGAGCGATAACGACTATAGGCCCACATGGAACAAAATTCCCACATGGTAGATTAGATATGAGACATATCAGTGCCACGTTGTCGCCATGTTAGATGGAACATGTGACAAGGTGTAGATTTTTTGGTCAAAAAATCAAGAACTTTGGAGGGTCATAACTTTCATTCTAGAGATCAACTTCGAGAGAAATTGTCGTCGTTGGAAATCTCTTAACGAGTAGAAGACGATGGATATATGAAAGAGAGGATTTGAGATAGTTGATAAAAGAGAATATTCTAATGCCCCATCACTTAAAAGGACACTTAGGGGTTGGGTGTGCTACATCCCATCCTTCTTGGGCACAATTATGATGGGTGATCCACAAGGAGAGGTACTTGGTTGAATCACACCCTTCTCCAACAACTGTTGCAACTACTTCTTTACTTCATTTGCTTCCAGAATAGACTATCTATACAACCCAATATTTGGCAAGGGGGAGTCTAGCAATACTTAGATTTCATGCTCCACTTCCTTATTACGTGGTATCCCTTTAGGTGTAAATTTTTTGAGGTCCTATGAGGCTGCCACCTAAGGTCTGTCCTTGACCTTAGTATAGATCTAAGTTTCAACTGTATGGCTGTCTTCTTTTGTTGTTTTAGGAGAGAAAACAATCATCCCACTTTCTGCTGAATGTTTTGAAGGTTAAGTGCTCTTTTAAGGTGCCCTTGCAAGTGTTTTCTTATCTCAATGTTAGCACATGTAACATAACTTAAAACACATAATAGTACCTCTAGATCTTTAACTTTAAAATGTTGATCTACACTTCTAGGCATGCATAAATTTGACATGGGTATTTTTGGTCAACATGACCCTGGATAAAACTCCCTTGGGGAAAACCAGTTTGGGATATATGTCTATATAATGATGATCAAAGCAAGATATACAACAAGCAATACAATACAATGGAACTTGTATACATAGCAAGCTCCTCACAAGCCTTGCCACAAGATCCAGAAAGAGATGTGCCCAAACTCAGTTGCGCCCTATCCCTTTGTTTCTCTCTACACTGAAGTGAAGCGCTCTAGCTCCTCTATGACCCAATGAAGAAATCCCTCCACAGGAATGTGCTCTCCTGTGTTTCCTATCCACTAAAACTATCAAAATTGGATTCTCCCAAGAAGATATTCTACCAGGTAGCTGTCAACCCACTCCACTGGTGTGCCCTCCTCCTAGAAGATATGATCACCATCAAATAACATAGGCCAAAGATGGATATCTCTCTCTAGGAAAGTGTTGTGGGTGGGAAATCCCTCCTACAGACTAGCACTAAGGGTTTTATCATGCATGTAGAAATGACCTAAAGATTCTTACTTTTTACCATCATCCCATGCCTAAACCCCCATTACTCATATGTAAATATAAGGCTCAAGAGATTAAGTTGACGTACCTTATTTTTCGTGTTTGATGTCGATCCCTTTTTCGTTCTTGGTTGTTCTTTGACTGCAAATCTCCTCCCAATGCTAACCTACATTCACTAAATACAAACAAAGAACTCCACATGCATTTGATCTATGAACTAACGGGTTAGAGATTTAATCAATCATACAATCAATATTCCAATAATGACAATGTCATATGGCGGGACGAGAAAAAAAATTATTTTATTAAATTCACAATGATACTTTACAATGATAAAGTTGGCTACTACTCCTCGATCCTGGTCCTAGGCTCTTCTTCCACTGTCTTCCAACTGATTTTCTCTATACTTCACTTTGCACAAGGATGGCTAAAGGTTGGGACAAAGGGAATGCTTAATCGGGTATAGTTTCTTTACTATGATTATCCTCCTTTCAAATGCAACCCCTAACCCTTCTTTTATAGGCTAGAAGAAGCTAGGTATTTGGTCGAGTGACCGACCATGCATGGCCGAAAGGTTTAGTTAACTTACCTAAAGCTGTGTGTTCCGTCAACAACTTTCCTTTTTCCGTGCTTTTGTAGGTACATGCGTGTTGTCTTGGGTCATCTAGCATCCCGACGCAGAGGCATTTATGTTAGAGGGGCAGTCATTGGTGCCTACTACAGAGGATATATACTTTTTGACTGGCCTCTCCAGGAGAGGGGAATCGATCAATTTATGGACATTTCCTTCAGGGCCTTATAACATATCAGAATTGATAGGACTTTATTGTGAGGCTGGTATAGACCGATCGAGCTCTCAGGTGCTAATAAGCAAGATCATCGATTTATCACTACAGACGATTGTGTTTCTTATTGGGCGGATGACTGGTTCTACGAATCTACATCAGGCGTCCCGTGCACAAATGAAATGTGCAGTCCAGTGCTTAAATGCACATATATTTGACTGGAGCACTACACTGCTGGATTGTATGAAGAGGCAGCTGACAGATTGTCGATTGCGGACACAAAGGAACTTCAGGTTCAGGATGATTCTATGCTCTTTCTTCTTTGAAAGAGTTCCTAGTTTTAGTCCTCGAGTGGTGGTACGAGGACATCATGCCTCTCTTCTTGCGGTTTGCAGATGGGCAGTGTTACTGCCACGACAGGGTGGTGGAAGGACCAATGAGTCCTTTGATGATGACTTCTTTTCTTGGTTGTCTCCATAGATCCCAGTCATAGAGGATTACCCTTATGATGGGATTGATTTCTCAAGAGACCCTGAGATACCGGTACCTCCTGACGAGGAGCGAGGAGAGATGGGTAAGTTTGCATGGTTTTTTTTTTTCTTTGTGAAACATATGTAATTTTTATGTTGTTTTTTATATATATCATTTTTTTTATGCCAGAGTATTTGACATATATGTATCTATTATGTGTAGATGTGGGACCAATGCGACCTGCGGATTATGCGAGGAACATGCATCATCCTCAGCCAGGGGCCGCACCTACCGCTGCAGGGGGACCAACAACAACAAGAGAGATTCCAGTCAATGAGGCTGAGAGGGTTTTGAGACGAGTTGAGCAAAACTTTACCTCGCTCACCCTCACAGTCCCTATGGCAGAGATTGAGGATTTTCCACCATCTATGCAACCTCATGTAGTGGGGGCACCATGGACGTGAGTCTGACTGTTTCAGCATTTGGAAAACGTTGTTGATCATTACAACAGGGCCCATAGGCCCTGACCTTAGTTAGTCTAGACTTTTCACGTACCGAGAGCACTACTTGTATATATTTTTTGAGGGCATAAGCCCCATGACTCGTTACTGGTCATATTTTTTAGGCGCTTGCGTCCACCTATGTACTCTGGTGCTTATGATATTATATATGGATTTTTATGTCTTTTTGTGTCTTATGGATCATATTTGCCTTTAAAAATGTATTTACATGTTTATGTGTATGTATTTTTATATGTATGCGAGATGCCAGTCTAAAATTTGATTAGCTAGAGTATTTGTAACTTGGTTTAATATCCTAGGAACATGAAAATATGTATTATAATCAAAGCTTCATTCTAAGAGACGTACCCTAAGGAATCGTTGGTGTAAATTTGGATCATGAACAAGGTAGACTCTATTTAACTGAGACACAACCAACTAAGCATCTAAATAGACCCGAAGATGAGAGATACCAAATGACAGGGCGTCACGAAGCAAGTCAATAACTGCACTGTACTCGACGACATTGTTTGTGGTGTCGCCTAAGCATATACCTCCAGAAGATAATAACTGGCCTCGAGGTGTAAAAATTACCCAAGCTGCAGAGGCAACCCTCTGAGCGTGTCAACTAGCACTGTCTACGTACCCAATGAACACCTCTGATTCACTTGACTTCTGCCACAGTGACAAAAGATAACATCAAAATGACACGTCCATAATACTAAAAGAAACCAGAAAGTAATAGTACAAAGACTATACATATGTTACAAAAAGTTACCCAAGGTGACCTACCTATGAGTAATACTTCTTGAGGTAGAGCCCATTTCTAGGCTTCGCCAAATCATTTCCCTCAAAGTCAACCAGACGATAAGTGCCCTTTTTTAGAACCTCTTTTATGATGAAAGGTCTGAACCACATGAGTTTGAATTTTCCTGCCTCCAGGGGATCCTTATCTTGGTCATAGACCAGGACAAGGTCGCCTTCAGAGAAAATCCAAGGACGAACGGACCGATCATACTGACACTTGAATTTTTGTTTGTGAGCCTCGCTGGCCAGGGTCGCATCACGACGCTACTCATTGAGCCGCTCAAGGTATAATAACCGTTCTTCAGGTGGAGAAGTGTCTGGAAATAACTGTACTACCAAATTTAGGGACAGGATCTGACATTCTATAGGCAAGATTGCTTCCAGCCTGTAAACGAGTTGAAATGGTGAGAAACCGGTTGTAGTCTTAACAGATGTTCGGTAAGCCCATAATGCCGAGAATAACATCAAATGCCAATTTGACTTGGCTGAGTTTCTCATTTGTTGTAGGATGGTCTTAAGAGATTTGTTTACAGCGTCCACCTGAACATTTTCTTGGGGGTAGTAGGGTGAAAAATGTTCTTTCCGCAACCCAAGATTTGATGTTAATTCAGTCATCATCTGGTTCTAAAAGTGACTGCCATGGTCAGTGACAATCTCTCTCGGGACGCCGAACCTTGCTATTATCTGGTTGAATAAAAAGAGAGTTGCAGTCTCTCCATCATCTTTAAACGTTAGCATAGCTTCGACCCACTTTGTGAAGTAGTCTATGGCTATAATGATATAACAGTGCCCCCTTACTGAAGGAGGGTTTCATGTAGTGTAATCAATCCCCCACTTGGTGAAGGGACCAACTGTGATGACAACAAACATGGGAGTGAGATGTGCCCTCATCTTCCAAGAGAAGATCTGACATGGGTGGCACTTCTTGACCGATTTGATACAATCTTTGATTAGTGTTGGCCAGAAGTAACCTGCTTGTAAAATATTTTGGGTTGTTTCCAACCAAGACAAATGACCGCCACATGCTCTGGTATGGAAATCGTTAAGCACGATAACTGCTTCTTCGTGAGTGAGACATCGACGCAGGATGCAGTCTACACCTCTTCGATACAACGTATCGTCGAGTATGAGATAATTCTTGGATTGATGGCGTATACGACGACGCTCATCACGAGAAGCAGAGGTGGGGCACTTCAAAGTCTGGAGATAAACTAGAATATCTCCGTACCAGGGATCTGAAGATGCGATCAAAAACATATCTCCTCTGATAGGTGACTCTTTGGGCACAACATCACCTGACTCAACCAGAAGTTCCGAAATAAGTTCTGCGAAAACCAGTGACTTTTTGGATTTCGCCGAAACAAAATCTAAGTCGAATTCCTGGAGGACAACTATCCATCTACTAATCTTTCTACCTATTACCCGTCGTTTCAACACGTATTGAAATGGATTCACAATGACAATGACGGTGGTCTTGCGAAACAAAACATAATGACGGAACTGTTGAACAACATGGACTGCTGCCAACGCAATTTTTTCGATATGAGAATAATTGAGTTCCGATCCGACTAGGCCTTGACTCAGGTAATAGATCACATATTCTGAGAGAAAATCATCTTCCCGAACTAAGACCATGCCGATGGTTGACTCTGCTGCAACTAGGTATAATAAGAAATCTTTGTTATAGTTGGGTTGCCGAAGCAGAGGGGAAATTGTGAGGGCATGCTTCAACACTTTGAAGGAGCGTTGAGCGGCATCGTCCCAATGAAAAGGAATGTCTTTCTTAAGTAAGTGCATAAATCCCTTTGTGATATCGACATAGTTGGCGATGAAACACCTTAAAAAATTTGCCTTGCCTTATAGACTCTGAAGTTGAAGGATTGTGCGTGGGGGAGGCAACTGAACTATTGCCTCAACCTTGAGAGGATCGACCATGATCCCTATTGTTGACACTATGAAACCTAACAAATGTCTCGAGGTTATGAAAAAGTTGCACTTGTTTGGATTCAAGCGAATCCGGAAGTGGCGACACCACTCAAAGATAAGTCGGAGGTGTGTGGGATGATCCGTTCTCTTGCGAGATCGAGATGCTAAATCATCTAAATAGGCCTCGACTATATGCTTGAGATCATGGAAAGAAAAAGATATGGCCCACTGGAAGGTAGCTCCAGCATTTTTGAGACCAAAAGGCATCTTACGATAGGAAAATGTACCCCACAAACAAATGAATGTCATTTTGTGCTGGTCTTCGGGTTTGATTTGTATATGATTATATCCTGAAAAAACATCCATGAAATAAAAGGCCTCGCAACCTACACATTCATAGATTATCTGGTCAATGAATGGTGTGGGAAAATTATCTTTTGGACATGCCTTGTTTAAATCACATAAGTCTGTACATATGCGAATCGTGCCTTGCTTCTTGTTGACTGGCACCAGATTTGACACCCATTGGGTTAGATGGATAGGGTAGATAAAACCAACTTTGAGCAATTTCTCGACTTCAACCTTAATGGTTGCTGCTTTCCTGGGATTAATTGGATGAAGCTTCTGCTGAACTGGCTTGGCATCAGGATAAGTTGTGATTTCATGTTCGACTATTCTTGGATCAATGCCTGGAATTTCCTCGTAAGACCAGGCAAAAACATCGCAGAATTATTTAAAAATATCTGTGTAGACTTGAATCTCTTCAGGGAAACAGTCAGATCCGACGAAAACATTCTCCA
>SNQJ01S0059666.1:171896-182019 GCA_010110895.2 Picea sitchensis | reverse complement strand
GGAAAGGTGCGCTACCCTTTGTTTGGCTATCTAGCCTAGGGTTTGCTTCCGGAGTGATTCTCTGTCAAGGTCAAGGTGCTCGGAGGGTGGCTTCGGCCTATGGTTGGGTGACAAGGGTATTGTCAATGGTAAAACGAGCACACTATCTTTCATATCTAACATGGGGTGCATGTAATAATAGGGAAATGTAAAGTCTTACCTGTGGGTGCCTTTGTAGAGGGCGAGTTGCACCTTGTCATAAATGTAATTGTTTCCTAGACTATTCATTGCCTTTTATTCTTAGCTTTATTTCTTTTGATCTTTTGCTCTTATGCTTCAAGAGAATGGTTGAAGGCCACTATCCTGGTTGATGACCAGAGATGACAGCGCTATCCACAAAAATTTCACGGAGATGAGAAGGTTGGCTCGTGATGAGACCCCCTTTCTCTTGGCTATGCCACCAAGAGCCACTACCCTGGCTTGGTGACCAAATAGTTGGTAGTGTCATACCGCTATATGCCCGTGGTCATAATAGGTCGGCTCGTGATGAGACCCCCTATCCATCAACTAATACCTTGAGTGTTTATGTTATTCTATGGGTTCCCTTTTTTTACTGAGAAGCTTTTCACTACTTTCTCGGGGATCCCTGGGCGAAGCATCTCGAAGGTTTCAACTTTGGATTTTAACTCTTGCCAGCTACTTTTACCCTTTGGGCCTTTAGCCCCTTCTTCCCACGAGGTAAGGTACAACTCTTCCTAGTGTAGCCAATCCCAATGCCCAAACAAGGATAGGGGAGATGAAAGGAATAAAGATGGAAAATGGTAAGTATGGAGGGAACGAAGGATGACTTTTCACAGACCCACCCAGTAACAACCCATCCTAAAGGGAAATCAACTTACTAGGGCACTATGTTACCCTTCCAGGTATGAACGAGGCAAAGAGCATAATTTACAAGCAAACGTCATGAAATGAAGAAGGATTCAATACAACATATTCAAGTGCTTCAAAAATCAAAGTGATACATACCATGATACCTGGACTCATAACCTCATGGAGCAAGACTCACCGTTACTTCAGGACCATGCTGGTGGGATGGATATTGTTGTTGGTGATAAGTGGACTGCACTGAAGAAAAGAGGGGCCCTTTGGGGCCATGCTCAAGTCGTCTATCTCTCTGTACTCCATGTCTAGGACCTGTGGGCCTCGAGAAGTGATCTCCTTAGTTATCCCTAGGCTACGGGATAACAAGAGGGCAAGCACTCTGCAATCCTTCAATCCCTAGTAGTGAAGTACCAAAGATCCCTCCAAAAGAAGACACCATTCTTGCTTAGCCTACGAGTCTAAAATCTGGCACACTCCACAATACACTCCCCTTGGTTAATCTAGCTCCAAATAGGCCCGCCTCCACCCCAAGTTCCATCCCACTGGACTTCTAGATAAGTTTTGTCTAACCAATGGCACCACAAACCTCCGAGTCTCCTAAATACTCTACGAATAACAAATTGAGACACCTTAAAATGTTATGGTGATGAAATGATATCACACAGCCCAAAAGGGCCTTGAATCAAAAGGGGATGCTAAGAAGACTGAAATCAATGCCAAAATAGAATTTGCCACAAGGCAGACCCCTCCAAGCACTTATCAGTCCCTTTTGCGGCCAATATACGACCCTAAGTTGTAACATCAATAAGACCAAGCCCACCCTCCCTTTTAGGCATAGTGCACACATTCGATTGGACCATAGGAAGCCTTCGCTCACCACCATACTTAGACCAAAGTAAGGATCTAAGGATTTGCTCTAATCCCTTGAAATGAGCCTGACTAAGGAGCCAGCAAGAGATGTAATAAATATGAGAAGCTTGAAGAATGCATGAAACCACTATAAGTTTCCCAACCAAAGGTAGAACCTTATACCACCACACTAAAAGTTTGGACTGCAATCTCTCAAGGCACCAATTTTGAGTGTCAACAACCAAAATACCAACCCCAAAGGGGGTCCCAAGATAGATACTAATCTCACTATATTTGATCCAGTGCCTCACATCAGGAATCCAACTCGAATGATCATCACAACCAATCAACCAATAACGATTTTTCCTGTCATTGACCGGGGCACCTAAGGCACTACAAAAGGTATCCAAACAACCCCTAGTAGCCTGAACTAAATTTCGATCTAGACAAACCGACAGCAAAGAGTCATCAACAAAATAATAGTTTATCATTTTCAAACCATCTGAGAGAGTAATACCACGGATTCTCCCTTGAATCCTTGCAGACTTCAAAAGATACCCTAAAGCATCAGCAGCAAGAACATACAAGTAGGGGGCGAGAGGGAATTTTTATTTGATCAAGCAATGAAGATAAGATAATTTTATTAATGTCCAACTAGTGACCAAAAAAGTAGGTCAAAGGGACTAATGGGTACAATGATGTCTTTACAATGCGGGAGTACCAAACGGTCTCCTATAAAGGAATAAGTTGCATGAAGTAAGATGCAAAAACGTAGATAATGTGAGTTGGGTTGAAGTATGAGGAGCTTTCAACTGCGGCCACAAGTCCCAAACCCTGCAATGGGACAGAGATGCACAGGCGGAGAAGATGCAGGTGATAGGTCTATGGAGTAAACCCATCTCTCCTAACATCCGAGGTTGAATGAAGGAAACCCAATAAAGTGTGTTGGCCCGAAGAAAAGCTAGTGGGAAACGCGGACTATCCATTGTGTTGTTGCTTGGCGGAGGTCGCACGATGTTGAGGTCTGGAGTGTCTAGTCTGTCTCCCAGGAAGGGATCTGATATGGTTATGGTGTTGAGATCTCATGGAACGGGGCAGGGCCTTACGGATCCTCACTGATCTGGGGTCTGGATCTGTACCGATATCGGTCGGTCGTTTGGTGCCCCTTCTTGAAGGTAGCACTATGAAAAATGAAGTTATCCTCTGTGTAGAGTCGGGTCTGATGGGAGGTTGAAGAGTATGTGCTCGGAACCTGAGAGCCTCCTGTATGTATAGGGCCAAACATCTATGATTGGGATGTCTGAAGAAGCCAACGAGGGTCTGAGATTCTCTAAACAACCAATGGAACCTCCCTCTGATCTCGTAGTAGAGGGGGCATCGAAAAATAAAGTGCACCTCGATCTCCACCTACTATAAATGGCATACCTGGCAGATTCTATCTGATCTATCAATCTGGTGATCTGTCTCTACTCGAAGTCTATGAGAACCCACTCTGAATTGGTCGAATGGAATGTGAAGGGCATGCATCCAGGGATGTGATCTATTAGAGTACTATTATTTCAGTATGGGAAGGCCATGGATTGGGCTCTAAAGACTGGGCAAGAGTCCTTGTTTCTTAAGATTGATTTTGATAAAGCTTATGACAGAGTCTTTTATTACAGATATGCTCCAGTGCCTTAGTTTTGGTTCAAAATGTATTGGCATGATTCAGACTCTCCTATCCAATGCCTCGAGAAATTCTACTTTTAAACTAGTTGAAGAAAAACAATAGAGATTAAGAAATAGTTCAACAATAAAAATTTATCACCCATCACAATGATGACCAAAGTCAAAATTGCTCTGAAAGAGAGTGGAAAGTTGTGGGGAATATAGATACATGGCAAAGGAGAGTGAAACCTACAAAAATATGATCTAAGAAAGAAAGATGAGGATAGATATCAAGGTCTTCAATAGTTGATATTAGAAATAAGTTGATGACAACAAAATCAAAACACTGCACCCCTCCTCTCCCTCTTCCACACAGCCATCAAGTTTGCCAAAAGGTTCTATAATATGATACAAAACTTTATATAGTCTAATCTTATATATTTTTATCTCATCTTACTTAATATAATCTCATCTAATCTAATTGCATCTAACTGCACTGCATGTGCTCCTAATAAACTTGCATGTATAGAACCTTATCTTCAGTAATTGCAGTTTAGGAAATCCATGTGCATGTCTTAATTCATCAAGACTGCATGCAGTAGATCCACTCAACTAATTTTGTCTTCAGCGTAAAGATGTGGCAGATTTTGAAGAGGCAATGCTTAAAAGGCAACTAGTATACAAAATTGGCTTTAATTTATAGAAATATAGCCATTCCTTGATGGTCTCCTAACTATCCATCACCTCTTTTATAAATAGAATGAAAGCACTAACTAAATCCAAACCGCTTCAATTCATCACCACTAGATCAAATGGAACAGCTAAGAACTAAGGAAATGTAACTAATACTATTGTAGAAACCAAAAAATATATATCATACAACTTCTGAATGATTGAAAAAATAAACAATTTTGACAGCTATGATTCAAGGATGGATCATTTTGAAGAGGGGATGCTTATAGAATGCTATTTTGAGGGCTAGTTATGGAAGTGATCGACAAAAGTCTTTTTCATAAGACGCCACCTTTTGAATTTAGGTGGAAACTTAGATACTTTTGTGGTATGTCTTCACTATATATCATCAATACACTAATCATTCAAGTACATTTGTTTTTTTGGACTTGAACAGTTTTCAAGAATAGTTTGCCATAACAATGTTGTTACTCTTGGATCTATCCATTCATTTCAATACACATCAAGAGAGATGTTATACAAAATGAGATTCTAAAATTTAAAGATGGAATGGTGTTAGGAGATAATATATGCTAGACTATTTTTCATGACGGAAATAGCCGCAATTCATGTTAGTATGCTGATATAAGTCCCTTGAAAATCATAATAGAGTAACTGATTTTGTCCAAGTTTAGCGAGAAGGATTCTCCACAAATCCAGTAAATAAATCAATTCAAGGAACTGGAAAGCACAAAAATCCAGATGTACGTGGATAAATGGACAGAAAAACCTATTGATGACCACTGATGATAATGAGAAAATTTCCATAGCTCTAGTTTAGCAATATATTGAGGATTGTACCACATATAAAGAAAAGGAAAATATTCAAACATGCTTCCAATATCTGCTCAATACTTGGGTACTCACCTCAATCCATATAACATTGTGTCAATCATTAAGTGGCATCAAATATCTACCCAATTTCAGTAACAGTGGCATAAATAATCTAGCTAGAAACACGTTTGCTAAAATAAAAGATTAGTCCAGAAAAACGCACATATTTGAGGCTGTGACAAGTGAGAGCCCTATTTCATGCATAAGAGTGATGGATATGATGTAAGAAAACCTTTATGATACTGGCTTGGCATTTACCAAAGTGCTCAAAGAAAAAAAGAAAGAAAGAAAGAAAATTTATATTAATCTCCATTAATGGCCAAAAGAGGTCAACGAGACTCTAAATACAGCATATGATAAAAGCAGTGCCTAGGGCATCTCCTCCCTAACAAAGAAAAAAAGTAAATAAAAAGAAGAATATCATAACAAAAAAGGGGTTGCCAGACTAATTAGATTTTATAACGCTAAGTTCTCTTCTCATCTAATAAACAACAAAGTCTAGATATCCCTGTTACCTGAAGTTCATTTGGGACATATCCAGCATCCACAGCAGCCCTTGTAGCACCCACTGAATACAATTGCATCCAAGAATAGAATTAATCAGCAAAGCAATTTAACAAGCTAGAAATGCCCATAGCAGGCATTCCGACACAATTA
The DNA here is from genome assembly GCA_010110895.2 of Picea sitchensis. NCBI lineage: Eukaryota > Viridiplantae > Streptophyta > Pinopsida > Pinales > Pinaceae > Picea > Picea sitchensis. Next base: position 176,439 of record SNQJ01S0059666.1, on the reverse strand, counting down.
AAATATAACTTCTATCCAATTTCAAGGCATTGTCATCTCCACAAAATTAGTAACAATTTTATCGTGGCAAATAACAAAAACATGTCTACAATGTTGAAGGGAAACCTGATGTTTATCAAACCTCAATGCCATAAAAGAATGGATGCAATTTATTAAATAATTAGTACAATTAAGTATGCAGGATCTCATATGTGATGGAGCGGGAAAATGTTTTAATTGAAAAAATAAAGGTGGCACTACATCTTATGAAGTGTACATACATGTCATTAAACTGCTTCCCAAAAGAACGGAAAAGAAAAGAAAAGAAAGTGCAATGATGTTCACAAATGACATAGGTTGGAAAAAAGCAATAAGGGATGAGCTAGGGTAGGGGACTCATCTCTAATCCAGAAAATGTTCCTTGGTTTTCCTTTGAGTGGGGCATAGGCATAACGTCTAGTAATAAAGTGGAAGCATGCACCTAATTAAAAGGCCTATAACTTGCTCTAAACAAAGGGGTGTTAAGTCGAGGGGAAATAGCTCAAATGGATGGGAGGTAGGTCTTCCACTCTCCCCACCTAGGTTCAAATCCCCAATGAGACATTTGGCCCGTTGTGATAAGGCTAGAAGGGTAGAGACTTGTTAACCCCTAGATGGGTTAAGAACCAGCATGCACTATTTTGGCTGGCATTCTGAGATTCTCCTAAAGTTTAGCACTTGTGTTGAGCAGGAGGTTGGTTCCCACGTGAGACAGGTATATGATCGGTACATGGTTGTTTGGTTCAGAGTTAGAGTTGACTTAGTTTCCATGCATATTTGAGAGAGATATATACATACAACATGTGTTGCTATTTTTTAGGAGACACGGTTTGAGTGGGTCTCTTGACAGTTTGTAGCAGTTCTGAGCATACAGTATGAGTGCTTGCATGATTCTAGGCCCGATGACACTTTTCCGAGCAACGTGCAAGAAATTTCTATTTTTAGCAAGTTTTGCTCCAAGCCCCGGATTCAGATTCTGAGCACGCAGTATTGGTCCTTCAGACATCCAAAGTCTTTTGGATCTTTTTCAAGATGATGTGGCACAATTTAATATTTTTAGCAGGTTGAGCACCAAGGCTCGCATGTCAGTTCTGATCGCATATTCTGATCCCTTGCAAAAAGACGAGATCAATGAGTATAAAGTCAAGGGCATTCAAACGACTTTCTATTTTTGGCAGTGTCTATTTCTAAACAGTGACATGTGGCAGCATTCTCCCAGTCATTCTGGGTGATGTGGACAATTTTCTAAAATTTAGGAGTTGGATTCTATTTTTAGAAATTTCTATATTTAGCAGGTACAGTCATCATCCATGCAGTGCCAAGTGGCATCCTCAAAGGTCGACATGTGGTAGATCTACAGAGTGATGTGGCATCCACTTAAGCAGGGGGTGCATATTTCCAAGACTTGAGCATAAATAAATAATTAATTGAGAAAAGAGAGTCGCATAACTGGGACTAAATTTAGCCATATATTCCTCCATATAATCACCCCTCCACTAACCATGCATCAACTCCTTAAAATTCGCCTCCAATTGAGTTTAAACCATATTTTCCTAAAAATTAGGAAATTCCCTAAAAAATAGGGCGAATTTTCCTCTTAGCCATAACTCACTCATGCTTTTGTCAAACTTAGCAAAAAGACATGCATTAGAAAGCTAAATTTCGCCTCCATGCGCTTTTTTCACTCCATAAAGTCAATTCACATTCATTATCATTCATTACTTCTCCTTTTCTTCCTCAAGTGCGCCTTCCTAAGTTTTAGGGCGCATTCTCCTCTCTTGTGCGCATGTAACCTTCATGTAAACTCTCACATACACTCACTCATCTCACACTCTTCACATATCTCTCTTCCTCATGCGCTTAGCCTCCATTTTTAGCCACCCATGCATCCTCTTCCTCTCCCTTGGGACATGCGCCCTCATTGTGCTATATATTGGATGCTTGACATTGGTTATTGGTCGGTTCTTGCAGCAACAACATAGTGATTCTCTCTCTCTCTCTCTCTCTCTCTCTCTCTCTATATATATATATATATATATAGTCTGGTGGTTTTTCTCTAAGCAAAGGAAGCATTGTATCAGTTGTAAGATTTCCAAGTGCGGCGCAATCAACCCTCTTGTAAGCTTGATCAATAAAGAAGTGTGTGTTTTTGTCTTCGAACTTCTCTTCTTGGTGGTACTAAGGTAAAATTGTGATCTGATTTGTCATTTTCTGAACTGTTTACTGTGATTATTTCGATCTTTTGAACAATTTTTCTCTTCTTTTTCCAGTCTATTATCTTTGTGCTAACCCTTCAGATTCCCTCCAAGCATAGAATATTACTTTTCCTCATCGTTTTGCACTGCTTTTACACATTGTCCAAGACAAACAACTTGTTGTTTTGTAGGTTTTACACGCAGAAAGCAGACTTGAGGACAGAAGCCAACCACTTCAATGTGCCTAGGGACTCCCCCCAGAGGCTAGCAAGAACTAGCCCAAACGAAGAGGGGTTTGGTCAGTGACAATTTGGGGCCATTCCACCTTTAATTAGCCAATTTTTTACGGTTGTCATAACAGGTTTATCAGCTCATATTGGAGGGTAGAAATTTGTGCTAACAAATTGGTGTTGTTGACCACCTATTTCAACTAGGTGTCAATGTCATGTATGACATATCCCCGATCCCGCTGATCAAGATATTTGCTACCGATCTAATGTTTTGTCTTGCAGATCTGATACACTGGGGGTTTCTAGATGCGTTTCAGTTGTGTGTTTGAGATATTTATGGTTATTGCATGTGCATGTTGGTTATTGCATTTGCATGTTGGTTATTGCATGTGCATGTTGCGTATTTATGGTTTAAACAGTATACAAAGGATGCATGCGGAAGTAAAGAACATCAATTGCCCAATAACATGTATTATGCGACTCAAGCATGGAAATACAATAACATACTAGAAATATAGAGTATAATCGTCAGCTAGATCTCATGGATCATCACTGGAATACAAGCAAATAGCATAAAAATACCCGTGATCGAAAGATGAAGGCAGATCTGATGCATGCACGGATAGATCGGCAAAAATATGCGATTCCGGAGAGGTACGGTAACCGCTACCAGCTGGAAAACTCGTCCGGAAGGATAGACCGTCAGAATGAGTTGGAAACTGCTCCAATAGAAGCGCCCTGGCCTCTAGACTGAAATAGATGAGTTTTGGATGTCAGATCTGGTCTCTGAGGCACTGGATCAGGACCCCTGGGGGGTTTGCGCACCTCCTGGGACACTGGATTCGCCCCAAATGATTCCACCAACGAAATCTGCTTCTATAGGAGTCAAAACAATCGTCTCGACAAATGCAGAACTGGGTCGGAAGGGTTTCCCCAGATTTGCCCTGATGCTCCGTCTGCAACCTCAAATGTCCTGCCAGAAGAGTTGCGCCCTAAATGGCTGGATGATGCGCCCTGCAAGATTCCACCGTCAGAATCTGATGGAAACTGGCTCAATCTGAGCGCCCTGGCTGGATCTCAACTGGGTCGGAAGGAAACTACAATCTGAGCTCGGACCTCATGCAGCTCCACAAACCCTCAATCTGACTTGCGCCCTCACTAGCTGAGCTACGTACTCTACACTGGATACTCCTGAATAACACGGTGAAATACCTGGATTGTATCTCCGATGGGCTAGTGTGTGTCTCTCAACACCGAAACCGATCAATGGTGGTGGTTTCCTCCAGAAATCTACAAAACAGTAAAATCGACTCTCTTCCTCCTCTAGGAACTCTCAACATCAAATCATAACAAGGCATAATGAATTAGGTTGTTTTACCCTTCCTTTATAGCTTCCTGAAACCCTAATTCGTTGTTGACCTTTTCCCTCCAAGTGACTTTTACTTTATTTTTTTATTTCTTGATTAAATCACTTAATTAATTAATTAATTCACTGTTTTACCTCTAAAAAGTGATTTATCCATCCTGATGGCTTCTCCGGCCACTGAAAGTCACTTCTCGTCATCTTATCCTGTAATGCTCTTCCTCCTGATTCCGATGAGCTATTACACTAAGAGGTTTCTCCAAATAATATGCCCATTATGACCTTCTTAGTGAATTTAATTAAGATATGACCCATAATAACTCAAAATTACGGAAATCATCGAAATGCAACGGAACCAAAGCCCAATTCTACGGAATGGATCCTATTGATGAACGATACAAGTCGGGCCCAAATAAACCCCTCAATATCTCCCGAACTCTCTATCACCCCTATCTGGCTACTCGGGTAGGCATAACACTCTGAAATCTTGTAATGTTATAATGTCCCAAAATGGGGACATTACAGTCCTCCCTGTCGGAATATTGCTTTTCCTCAAGCAATAACTGAATCCAACTACATATGATACCGGGGTCCCATATCCACCTGTGTGACACATGTCACAAGGTAGACTCCCCTCAAGATGTGGTCTCTCCAAGTGCTCACCACGCATGACACCCACATGCTCCTGATGAGTAGAATGATCAATGGCCAAAGAATCTCAGTCAACTCCCCGAGCA
>SNQJ01S0059666.1:131625-155849 GCA_010110895.2 Picea sitchensis | reverse complement strand
TTCACTTTTGACTTAAAACTCCTAAGTCAAAGTGAAATTAGAATCATAAAGTAAAGTATGAGGGTAAAAGTCTTCCCCCTTTGTGCTTAGAGACTCATAAGCACATGGGGACCACTTTCCAAGGTATCCAAATCTCAACAATCGGTCCTCTTATAATGGCTGCAGAAAACACTCAACAGACCCTCCAGCAGATTGACCTCCAAATAGATGAATTTCTGGTACAAATGATGGCAGATTTATCCAAGGTTAAGCTAGGGTGAGCACAAGGCACCACCAAAACTCAACAGCAAGCAAGGGTTTTGCAAAACCCTCAAAAACCTGAGGCAATCGCCTCCAAAGACAGAAATAAGGTGCTCAAAACCGAATTCAGATGAGGAGAAGTGTACCTCCCCTCCTCCTTATATACTTTTTGTCCCTTGCTTGACCCCTTTTCTCTTTTTGCCACTTGGTATTTCAGGTGACTTGTTCCTTAAGTTATGTGGCATAAAGTCACTTTATCCCCCTTTTTATTCCCTTTTTGCCCAAGATCACTTTCAATAATATGATGCTGCCTCCTTAGGTGACTTCACTCAACCCCCACGGCTCCCCTTCTTTTGGGACTATAGCCTACGGGGAGCCCCCTAGGTCACTATGTCCTCCCTCAACGAGGTCAAAGGGAAGGGGAAATGACAATGACAAGTGACCATGTAGGAAAAGACATAGGTGCACTTAAAACCATGGGCATAGCAGGCCCTACATAATGCGATCACCCCTACAAAGAACCAATGGCTCCCCTAAACCATGTATCCCAATAGATCCATCTCAAGGCCTCCAATCCTATCCAGGACGAAAGGAATTGAGAGAGGGGACTAGAGGGACCAAGCATGGCCGACCATCAAAAGGCCCAGTATACCATATACATAGTCATCCACATGGCCTACAAGGCTTCAGGACTTGCATCAATCTCAGTCTTACAATGTTGTCATGGAAAATGTAGGGTACCTCCCAAGAGGTAACAGGACTGTATAGCAGATTCCTGTGTACTGATAACAGCAGTACAGTAGATTTTTGACAGATGTATAGACTGTACAGTTGAATTGAGGGTTATGCAGAATTAACCCACAGTTGGCCAAGTCAATGGCTCTGATACCAAATGCAGTAAAAAGAATTCCTGTTTATTATGATTGATAGAAGATTTCTGAAATGCAAATTTATAAGAATATTTATAGAATAATAGATAACTGATAAGATGATGATTATAATGAGCTTCATGACAGTATATTTATATGCATTGACTGATCACAATGTGAAGGGGTATGTGCCCTTTGACCTTTCATTAGCCTAATTATATTATTATTATTAAAATATCTATTATTATGTTTATAACATTCTGCTCTTTCTTACAAAAATAAAAAAGCATTGATACTAAAATGGATACACCATATAAGAAACCTATTTATTAGGATTTTCAATTTAACAAGGTGAACTCTCCCTCTGTTGCAATTTGAGGGTATGCATTTACGCTGGTGTGTCCATCCAAAGAATCATAAACACAGATAGCTCAGAGATAACACCAAAAAAACCTTTTCTTGAGAAGAGTTGATGAAATAGACTTCAAGAAGAGAAACAGATAAATATAGTCATACCAGCTGCACCTATTTTATTAGCAAGCTTGTGTCCATCCAAAGAATCACAAACACAGGTAGCTCAGAGAACACCAAAAAAACCTTTTCTTGAGAAGAGTTGATGAAATAGACTTCAAGAAGAGAAACAGATAAATATAGTCATACCAGCTGCACCTATTTTATCAGCAAGCTTTTCTATCATTTTGAAATTTTCTGCATTCTTGAGTCCTCGACCTCCTGTGACAACAATGCTTGCGCTACTCAAGTCCGGTCGTTCAGCATCCTGTGATGTTTGCTTCAACCAAGTTGACTTCCCAACAGGCTCTGTAATTCGAGTAGTAAACATAATCATGATGTAGATAGAATAGCATCTGTGTTATAAATTATAATTCTCAAACCAGTAACAAAGTAGAAAAAAAAAATGTACCAATCTAGGCCTCCATAGAGGGGATTACTTCAGTAATAAATAAGAAATCACTAACAATACCATTGACAATGCACATAAAGATTGCAACTTATGACCAGGTTTAAGCAGGCTATATTATCTACCTCAAAGAATCTATCCCCGGCAGAGCAATTGAACATCTGAACTTCAGATGCCTTGTAAATGACAAAGAGTGAAAACCGTATCTTTAAGATGCAAATAAGATGTGTTCCGCTCACCCCATGAATATGCATAAAGAAACAAACCTGCATCTAAGTTTGAGACATCAATAGTGGAAATTGGAGCTGCATCCACATTTGACTTGTCTGGTGAAAAAGAAACTGGGAACGAAGTTGGCCTAATACTCATTATGCAGGGACCTGACCCAATGTAACGAACTGTACAGAGAGCATTTCCAGCATAGATTGGCCTGAATGAAAGAACAAAGTAAAGTCAAGAAGAAGAAAAGGTATATTCTGTTTTGAAAGAATCCAAATCTATATTCACAAGTCCCAAAGTATTATTACTTTTCCAAATTCAATGCCATATAATCGTACATAACAAATTGTTGAGCTTAGAACTTCGATTAACCTGAAGACTTATGTTTTGTGAAGCATAGATAAATGAAGAAAACACATGCCTCCCAAGAATCAAGAGAGTATTAAAAAGTAAAATTTAAAATAAAAAATGTACTAACATGTTTTATTTCTGTAATATAACAAGAATCATTTTGATGATTACTCAAAATTGTGTTACCATGAAAAAAAATCACTTATCACAAAATCCGATCATCACAGAATCAAATAAATATATCAGAACCACACAAGGCTGATCCTACCATGTGAATATTCTAGCCTCGTGATCATACTCCAAAAGTAATAGAAGATTAAGGAACCTGATCTGATGTAACTCATCAACAAAAGCCTAGAGTAGCAAATTAATTCTAAGAGAAACACACACATAAACTTCAGTCAAATAGTCAGATACGGATGAATCCCATGATATACATAGCAAAAATAGAACATGGACAAGATTGGAATCCATGTGGACAGAAAGGATATGCCTAGTTCGTAACAAAAGATAAAGATGAATGGCATATACAAGTTAATACAAGTTAGATTAGGCTGGATATTAACATCAACATGACACATTCAAATTATTGGATATTAATATTGTTATCGCGCAATCTATACTTGCCCAAAGCCTAAAGGCAAGTAGGCTTAGATTGACGCAACACGGAGGTAACCCTATCACTGTCATCCCAATAGGGTACCTCTTTCTCTTTAGGAGGAGGAAAACCTCACTCCAAGGGAGACGTCCCAGGACCTAGTTGGTTGAGGAAAGGGAAAAGGTAAGGCTAACCACCCCCCTCTCTAGGTCACTCAAAACAGACTTAAGTTTTGTTGGATGAAGCAAAGGAGAATAAAGTGTACCTGCCCCTTACCAATACAACAACAAAAGTTATGGCAGCAACAAGTGATGATGAATGCTTCAACAAGACTTCTAGTTTATAGAGATGCCTGCTACCAATCAATGTATGAAGCAAGTGATAAATATATAGCAGCAGTAATTAATTAATGACAGCTGTAATAACATCTAGAAAATGCACTTGAATAGACAATATAACAAGATATTGTGAAGTCTTGAAATTATAACACTTGTCTCATACAATTTCTAGATATATGTCAATAAGAAAATAAACTCTAACAGGCTGCCAATGATAACTGTAGCAACAGCAAAATAAAGTAATGACAGCAGTAGTAAAATCTTCAGAAGAGTATTTAGAAAGGCAATTTGAAGCACGCTTTAGTCTTGGTTGATTGTACCTTGCCTTATACAATTTCTAGATTGATTTAAGTGGTCAAACAAGTTTGGATAGGCTGCAAAATGATGCCTGTAGCAGTGATTATAACAGCAGCAGCTTAGTGGTTAGTATTCCTGGACTAGGTTAGCGAGTTAGTTTAGGTTAGTAGGGTATCAGGTAGAGAGATTGAGTTTGAAGTTTGATGATTCTTGTCAAGAAACAAGGGTTGAAGACTAGTGCCTCTTAGGGGTAAATGGAGTCAATGTGGGCGGCTCCTTCTAAGGTTGCAAATTAATGATGATACACAAAAGTCGAAGAGGGAAAAAGTCTAGGAGGAGTAGCAACTTAAGTCCTCTTAGATTTTGACCTTAAGAGACAAAGTGCTAGGGTGTAGGCACTTCTAGGCCCTAGCGCCTTGCTCTCCATAGCCTTTCTATGGAGTAGAACTTATGCAACAATAACCAAATGCAAATCTCTAGAGTGCTAGCAAAGAGTTTCACTAGTTATTAGATCAGTTTAGTGAAAGCTTGGCAAATAAAAAGTAAGAAAGTAGCAACTTAAGTTTCTTACTTCAAGCATTAAATACACCATGCAATTTCATAATCTTGTATCAGCAAATAAAACCATGCCTTAAACCATTCAATAGATGACAAAATGTAGATTCTACATACTTGGACCAAGAATAATCATGAGTATACCATGCAAGATCACCATAAAACTCCAAAAATTGATCCAAGTTGCAAATACAAGCCTTAAACAAGAGTGGCGCCTCACAATTTCAACCAATAACCCTAATAGGGTGCAAATTTCAGACCTCTTATCTCCAAGGACAAGTTATGATGAAAATGAATGTCACTTTCTATTTATTTATACCAAATTTGGCCCTAAAATAATTTAATTTCAAAACTGTTGGGCCGACCTGGGCAATTTGTTACAAAAATTAAATTTAGACCAAATTAAATAAATTTGCATCTAAAATCTCCTTCAAGGGTGACGTCATGCCCCTCTAAGGTGACGTTGAGCCCCATATGTGGAGCGTTGAGCAAGGAAAGTGGAACGCTTGGCCTCCAGAGGCCTAAAATGATGCCCACACGTGCCACAAGCCTCACAAATGCCTCCAAAGATGAAACCCTAGCTCTGGATGACGTCTAGGGTTATCATGGTGACGTCTAGGCCTCCCAAGGCCATTGTCCAAGTGAATGAAGGTAGGGCTCGTCCATCTAAGGCCTGCCAGAGTGCCTCTAAAGGCAACGTCCTTCCTTCATTCAGTGCAAACCTTCAATCTCTTCTTACCCCTGGCTGGGGTTTCAGCATCCATCTATGGGTTTGGGCCCCCATGAAGGTCTGAGCTAATCATTCCCTCATGTGTACCTGTCCATCTGGCAAGGTCCTGCAGCAACAACAAGTATGCCCTCCAGGGGTTCATAAGTCACAAGGATCATAGCATGTAAATCACATCTAATAATTAAATTACCCGAACATGTGCATCAAACCCCCCTTAACCCAAAACAAATGCTCAAAGACGTTATGCAATTTGACAAGTTAGTTTTGGAGAAGGTCTCGGGGTGTCCTATTGGGCTAACCTCTCTTAAGTTTGGGGTGTTTCCCAAGTGGAGTCTAGTCCAAGTCATGTAAGTGTATGAGGTGTCATGGGGTAAATATTTGGGCATGGGGTGCATGTGATAACAGGGAAATGTAGAGTCTTACCTGTGGGTGCCTTTGTGGAGGGCGAGTTGCATCTTGTCATGAATGCAATTTTTTCCCAGCCCATTCATTGCCTTTTACTCTTAGCTTTATTTCTTTTGATATTTTTCTCTTGTGCTTCAAGGAAATAGTTGAGGGCCATTGTCTTGGCTTGATGACCAGAGGTAACAATGTTATCCACAAACATTTCACGGAAATGAGAAGGTTGGCTCGTGATGAGACCCCCTTTCTCTTGGCTATGCCACCAAGAGCCACTACCCTGGCTTGGTGACCTGATAGGTGGTAGTGTCATATCGCTACATGTCCATGGTCATAATAGGTCGGCTCGTGATGAGACCTCCTATCCATCAACTAGTACCTTGAGTGTTTATGTTATCTTATGGGTCCCCTTTTCTTACTGAGAAGCTTTTCACTGCTTTCTCGAGGATCCCTAAGCGAAGCATCTCGAAGGTTTCAACATTGGATTTTAACTCTTGACAGCTACTTTTACCCTCTGGACCTTTAGCCCCTTCTTCCCACGAGGTAAGGTACAACCCTTCCTAGTGTAGCCAATCCCAATGCCCAAACAAGTATAGGGGAGATGGAAGGAATGAAAATGGAAAGTGATAAGTATGGAGGGAAGGACGATGAATTTTCACAAATCCACCCAGTAGCAACCCATCCTAAAGGGAAATCAACTTCCTAGGGCACTGTGTCACCCTTCCAAGTTTGAACGAGGCAAAGAACATAATTTCCAAGCAAACATCATGAAACGAAGAAGGATTCGATACAACATGTTCAAGTGCTTCAAAAATCAAAGTGATACATACCATGATACCCGGACTCATTACCTCATGGAGCAAAACTCACCACTACTTCAGGACCAGGTTGGTGTGATGGATATTGTTGTTGGTGATACGTGGACTGCACTAAAGAAAAGAGGGGCCCTTCGAGCCCATGCTCAAGTCGTCTGGCTCTCGGTACTCCATGTCTAGGACCTATGGGCCTCGAGACGTGATCTTCTTAGTTATCCCTAGGTTAGGGGATAACATCTGGCTCCAACTCACGGACATGTGCTCACCGTAGAGCGCATGAGAACCTCAGCATCTCTGGTAAGACCTGTGCCTGCTAAATCTCAACGAAAGATATCAGTAATCCCTAGGGTGGTGATATCACCCCTTCATCCATATATGATAAAAACATCTCTAGTTTAGCATATGATTATGAGCATACATATATACATAATGAATCAAGACAATATGAAAAATGCAACTACAACTATGCTAACATGATAGGCAAATGGTATATATAATGGATGCAAATTCCTACCTACCTCTACTTACCTGTTGGTTGAATGCTAGGTGGAGTCAAATAACCAGTGAAACCATCCTAGCAATATCTCATAATACCTGCCTCTATGCTTCATCATAAACCAAAACAATGACAAGTTAAGCACAAAAATAACATGAGTTAGAGCATGTATCATATCATCGGAAATCGTAAAGTCTAGCTCATGGAGGCAGGAGGGAGGGACAAAATTATGCCAAGTTACACTTCTAGGAAAGTGCTCAATCCATCTCAAAAAGGGATCGTGAAAAATCAAAGGCTCAAAACACTGACTCAAAGAGTCTGAAGGTTGGCTACCTTGGACGTCATCACATCCTGAGGTCTGGGAAGGGACTAGCAAGAATCTAGAGGACGACTGACAATTTCTTAAGGGAAAGCTGAAAGACTGAGATAACAAACTTCTTCTTAAGGTATTCAACCTACCCTTGAATTCTAAAAGAAGGATCTTCCCTAGAGAAGACTTGGGAAAAGGGACATGTTTCCCAACTGCATCCTTAGTAAAGTAATCGAAGGGAGTTGGAAAACCTTGTCACAAGTATCTTTCTTTAGGAAAGCAATGTCCTTACCCTGATCAAGATCTTAGCACAACGGTGGTTGATAATCTTCTTCATAGAAGAAATCCAAGTGCTCAAAGGAATACTTATCAAAATCCTCAAGGTATGACCGAAAATCATCAAGAGAACATAGAACTAGGTCACCCTTGGGTGCTTGGAAAACATCTGCAACTACATCATTGTTGCCAAATGTCAAAATTAGTAGTAACCTCATATGATAGTTGTAAAGGCAACATTTGGAAATGACCCCCAATGTCATAAATGGGATCCCCATCATACCCAATCACATCCCATTTACGTCTCCCAACGTGTATGAACTCATCAATATTATCAACCATGTCATTACCTTTATCATAACACGAAGGGCTTAAACATCCAAGGGCTCCTCTAACCGTTCTTCACTTTCCAAATCACAAAATAAAGCATCTTCAAAATCTTGGAAAGGGAAATAACTTACCATATTCACTTCTTGTTGTGCAGGAGCGTTGAAGACTTGGATGACTTCATCAAATGAAAGAGAAGGCATCAGTTCTTCGTCCTCATGACTTTCCCCTACATCTTTAGCTTCATAATACAGAGGGTCTAGCTTGTTCAAGGATTCCCTTTCTTCTTCACCTTTTGAATCATAGAATAGGGTATCATCAAAAACCTGAAAAGGAAAGTGACTAGCCTCATCCTCTTCTTTTTGTGCAAGAGGAATAGGATCTCGGATGGCTTCATCAGAGGGAGGAGCACACATTAATACTTCATCATCATGTTTGATATCTTCAGGCTCTCGCTCTTCAACCAAGTCTTCATTTTCCTTGGTAGAAGCATGAGTAAATTCTTTCTCTTCCTCATGGGATTGGAAACCTTCATTAGGATCCCTCTCCTCAACCTCTAGTTGGTCGATGATTTGTTCCCTTCTTTCCTAGAATTTACTAACAAAGATCTCAAGGGAAACTAATCTCTCCAGACTATGAGTATCTGGGGTATCTTTGGGGTCATCAACCTTGATTTCTGGAGTAAAGAGGTGTTCTCCCTTGAACAAGGAGATATTTGCCTCGATTTGTATAGCCATGTGATAAGCTTCTTCAATTGTTCTTGGCCCTTTTTCACTAAGGAGAAACCCTAATTGCACTAAGAGTGCATTGGTATAGAGGTAAACGAGGTACTTGTCTTCAGGACGATAGCTTCTAGGAATTTGTTGTAGCAAATTCTCAAACTTGGTATGGCTTCTAGAAATTTGTTGTGGCTCCAACTACCCAAGATTTCAAGGCACTAGTTATCTCATTTGCATTGGAGAAACAAAATACCCTACATTGGGAAACATGATTTTGCATCAAAATTGAGATCTAAGTGCACGGCCTTCCAAGGGAAGCATTTCCCCTTGGGGGGCGATTTTTTGGGGGCCTCTAGCCTCCTTACTCATCAAACCCTCATCTCTTCCTCACTTTAGTTTGTTTAATAACCCTTAGTTTTTAGATCTAGACTTTTTCTTAACCTTTTTCGAAAAAATAAAAAGTGGGTATTGTAGTCTTTGGATGGATCTAGTATTCTAGCTTGTTAGCTTAGCATTTTAGTAGTAGAATTTCTGTAGGGACATGTTTGAATGCTACAACCATTGGCTGTAATTTTATACAGAACTTAGTGTTTAGAACAGCTAGAAAATTAACATAGTTTAGTGATCTAATTTTGCTAGTTTCTTCTCCTAACTATTAGCTAGTTTTCTTGGACTATTGTAGGTTGCTTCCTTAGTGTTTCTTGTGAATTTCTGAGTGATTTACACACTGATTTATGGGCTGCAAAATAACATATCAGATCTGGTATAACTGGTGATAGTGCCTAAAACTTCACACTTCACTTGCTGATACATTGAAAGTTTTGTCAAATATTTGGGGGGGTTATATCTTGAATGCTTGGGGACTTTTGTGGGGTACTATCTTGAGATTTCTGATCTAATATCAGTGTTAAAACATTGCTGCAAAATATATATCAGATCTGGTTTAAGTGCTCTAAAGGGTTACCTTCTCATTGCTCTTCCATTGAAAAATTGTCTAAGTGCGGGAATTTGATCCTAGGACATTCTAGGGCTGCCTTTGGATCAATTTAAGTTGGTTTTAAATTTAATTTCTATGCTGCAATGTCATATCTCAGATCTAAAGATTGGTTGAAATATCAACTATTGATAAAACTCCTAAGTGTTGTTAATTGTGGGAAAGTCATTCCTTGGACATCTTGTGGATTGTTAATCTCTTATCTCTCTTTGGAATTGTTAAATAATCTGAATGTCATATTGATTGATCAAGTGTTCTTTCTTGTTGCCTTGCTCATTAAACATTGTGGCTATTTTGGACTTAATACTCATTGATCTCATTGCTATATTGGATATCTCAACTTGGGAATAATCGCAAGTAATCTTTTGAATCGTTATATTCACTTCTGTAACTCATTGGCATAAATGAAATAAGTGGTTTACATTTTCATCTTGTGATTACTCAATTAAAATATTTGGGAATATTCTGAGGGGTTTTAGAAAAGACAGTTTCGAGCGTCTATAAACCTAGGAGTTGTTGTTACTCTGTCAATGTTGCATACTGAAGGCTTGTAGTTCTCTCACATACCTCGACGTATATTAGAAGACTATGGTCGCTTCGTCGTACTTAGAGGTATATAGAGGGGCTCCTATCGAACGGTTGAGCATCAAACAACATTATTACGGATTGTGCTCCTATCTTGGAAACCACCTAGAATCCTTGAAACAACTGAGCAAACCTTTTGGCCGTCTTGTTTGTTGTAGTGCATCAAAAACAGCATTCGGGAAGATTACCCTTTCGTACCAAGGTGGCCTGAGAACCCCTTAGGTATATTTGAGGGCTACAACAACCTGACACTCCTATGAGGATCCTTCTGCCTAAGCTTGTCGAGTATACACATTCATTTGGCCAACTCTAACATTGCATTAATATAAAATTTTGATCACTTGCTACTTGAGATTCAAACTTTCATATTAGTGATTAGTGGCGAGGTTAACATATTGGTCACGGGCTCTCAGACATATTTGGTTTAACTGACATTGTGTTGCAGGTAATTTCCATTTTTCCTTTACCTTCACCTCTTTTCCACCCATTCATAGCCTTTAAGACCTTTCTTGACCTTGTATCGTGACCTCCTAGGGCTTTCTTAGACCTTTTCCATTGTCTTTCCCAGGGGTCACCCAGAACCCATCCTAAGGTGACAATAGATTTTGTCCGGGTGTGTTGTCCATTGGTTGAAATCGCACAAGGCTCTAGTGCGACCTACAATCTATGCGATAACAAGCTCATCTAGCGACTCCGTTGAGGTATTACCCCAAGTAATGGAACCATGGGCATTCTATAAGGTTTATCCCTCCTTTGATGTTCAAGATATTCCTGGATATCCAAATCATTGCTCCCCGGAGTAGAGGGCAAGTTGCCCTAAATTTAATGGTGATCCAGCTCTAGCAGTCACCCATGTCGTCAATTATATGAAGTATGCTTCAAGCCTAGATGTGCTACATGAGGACATGCTAATGAAATTTTTTGTATCTTCACTGGAATCAAGTCAAAGGAATTTGCTTGCACACTCATGTAATCTGAAGAACATCCCTTCTTCTACCAAGCTCATTGAAAAATTACTCAATCACTATCGGCCAGCTACCCAAAATTTGCAAGATACTTTCCAAGAGCTCAAAGACATTCTTTACAGAGAAGGTTTTCCTGTAGATGATGATGAACAAAAGCTTGAAGAAGATCTTGATGAAGAAGATCTGGATGAGACATATGATGAAGATGAAGTATTTGTCTTTCCACTTGATGAGAACATCCAAACCTCTACTTTTCCTGCACATCAAGAGAACACGATGAGTTATAATCTTTTTGAAAACTTTGATGATGCTTTGTTCCATGACTTTGGAAATGAAGAAAACTTCCAAAAGGGTCTGGATGAAGTTTCTCTCGCAAAAGATGAATTCTGGGAACAACCCTCGTATATAGTTGACGACCACATTGATGATTTCATACAGGTTGGGAGACGTAGATGGGATATGAGTTGTTTCATTATTGATAGAGATCCCATTTATGACGTTGAGGGTAGCTCTCAGGCAAAGGGGATTGAAGTGTCATATTCAGAGAACTGGTCTCCATGCATGTATGATTTAGATGTTTGGCAGCCTAGTGATGACATGGTTACAGATTTGTTCTGCCCTTTTGAGGATGACTTGTCGCAGCATGATCTTCATTCATCCCTTGATGCATATCCTTTTGAGGATGCAGATTTGTTCTACGAGGACTTTCAGCTATTGTGCTCACATTTGAAGGAATACCAGGACGTGGCCACTTCATAGCAATCAGGGGTTCATTCTTTAAAGCGGAAGTATTTTCATCTTGGAGATTTTCATGAAGATTCACACGGGAAGAGGCGGTGTTTTTCTACACCTGAGCATGTTCCTTACCTCTTATCCTCTTCTCCAAGAGACCATACAGTATTCTTCCAATCTCTTATTTTCTCCCAATCCTCGACAAGCAGTGAGTCTTTGTGCGTAGATGAAGATGAGCCTTCGTCTACATATAGTAGCCCCCTTCAAAGATGGATTGATCAAGCTTGTGGCTATCACTTCAGGCGGGATTCCTTGCATGATCACAGTAGCAGATATTCTTTCCAACAAGATTTCCTCCCTCCCACCCATCTCCATGAGTTTTATTTCATGATCGATTATATGTGTGTTTATACTCATGATTATTATGTGCTTGACTTATCTTTGTTGTATTATATGATTAAGCACAGGGGGAGATACTTTGATGAGATGATCAACTAGTTGTATGACTTCACCTAACATCATCCATCATGTGATCTTCAAGGCCCCAAGGCCCCAGGTAAGTAGGTAGGTCATTTTGATTTCTTGCATTTGCATCTTGATTGCTCATATTAGTTTAGATGCATTTCATTTTCATTTTTCTCTACTTGCATATTGATTTCATGTTTAGTTTAGAAATTTTTGAAAAAATGTCTAAATTTTCTTTTCTAGATTAGTTTTTCATTTTGGATTTTATATAATAGACTTAATAGGGTACCTTAGACCACCATCTTCACCATCTAAAACGGGGATTGAGGAGGGCAACGGAAGGTGATAGGCCGGGGACGATCTCACGGCACAAAGGAGTGTCCTTTCCATAAAAACTCAATTCTTTGGGTTGACTGTGACAACTAGGGTGGGTCTCGTTGCTTCACTATCTTGAGCATCCAGCAGCCATTTGGCAATCGGGGGAGGAGGCTTCAGTGAAACACTTAATAAGGGTATTAAAATCTTTACAATCTTAAGAAACCCTTAAATTATTAAACAATCAAACCTTGGCTTAATCATCTAATAATACTTTGTGGGTTTAATAACTAAGAGTGTTGATAATCTTGTCATCTAGAAGTACTTGTGCTTAAAACTCTAAATCCTCTAGTATCTTTGTGAATGTTGATGATAACTTGAATGTGTTGATGATAATGCTTTAATCCTCTCGTATCCTGCACAAACATTTAAACGTGGTTAGCTTGCTCATTGTATCATTGTATCTTAATATTCTTTATTTGTAAGTACTTGTATATAATATTCATTGGGATTACTTATTCTTATGTAAATCTTGTAATCATATTGTAACGAAACACCCTCATATCTAGTTGACCCCTTGCCCAACCTTAGGCACTAGTCTTAGTTGGCTTAGGGAAAGGCTTGCTTCACATGCTAACCCTTGCATCTTGCATTGTTGCCTTAGCATCATAGGATAGACTCCCTCTAACCTTAAGAAATTAAAAACAACTCCTAGAACTTAACGCTAAATCTTATCTAGTAACTAGGGACTACCCCCCTTGGCTTCTCTAGGAGTGAGCCTAGATGGAAGAGGTTCCGGTCAAAGTGACAGCGTGGGCTGTGAACCTAGGCATTGTGCCTCCAAGGACACACTAAGTGAGCCGGACTTAGCTCACGTTTGCAAGTGTGTATAAGGACGACAACAGACCCAAAGTTGGAAAACTTGCACAACCTCTCATCAATAGTTCTTGTTGCTACAACATGCTTAAGATCCTTTAATTTCTTGATTACAACTTAGTGAGGCAAAAATTCACAGTTTTGCCTTCACGTGAATGAGTGATTTAATAGATAGTTGTAGGAGAGATTAGGAAAACGATACATCAATAAGGTGACCATCAACGTGTTGAATTGTCCCTGAACCTACAATGACTAGAGATCTAACATCACCAACAAATACTTGTTTGGTCTTACATTGATCTAGAGTAGAAAAGATGACTTTGTCTTTAGCCATTTGATAAGATGCTTTAGAATCTAAAATCCACTCATTCGAAGAAGAAGAAGAAGAAGTTGTTGAATTGAAAGAAAAAGCAAAGGCAAAAAGTGCATGACCTTTAGAAGAAGGAGAAAGATCCAGATGGATGTTGTTCTTTTCTTCATAGCTGCTTCTAGGGCTTCCATCTTCTTAAAACATTTTGACTCCAAATGACCATCTTGCCCACAAAAATTACAATGTTTCTCCATCTTTTTTCCTTTTGACTTAGCTCCTTTATTAGCAACGGGAGCAGGAGAACACTAAGAGGGTTTGGGACCCTTGTCCACTACGTTATTGCGAGGATGTTGTTTTTTGGAATGCTTGGGGCCTTGCTTCTATTGGGCCACTAAGGCTTTGTTAGAGATACCTACAGTACTATTAACTCCAAGATGCAAGAGTTTATCTTTCTTTTGAACTAGAGAATCACAAAATGTTTCAAAAGAGGGCATTCTATACACAATTTTTTTACTAAGAAAAGCCTCTCTAGTAGAGTGAAAAATGGCTACAAAACCAAATAGGCATTTCCGAGTTTAGATCATCATCTTTATTAATGCGACAATCTAGAAGCAAGATTCTAAGGTTCTTAATCTAGGAGTAAGATGCTAAGGGTCTCAATCGTTTCTACTGTCCCATTCGGCTCTCTTAAATGAATACAAGGGGTCAATTTATCTTCTCGAAGTGTCTCGATGAAGTCCCTTCTCAAAAATCCTCCATGCGATATTTCCAAGAGAAATAATTGGTACTTGTGAGTAGGATCTCACTTGAACTAGCTGCAAACAAAAATAATTGCACTCAAAACAGACTCCGACTAACAAAGTTATTCATGTTTGAAAAACATTGTTAAAAATCAAAATGTCAACAGTTGGGGGTCAACCAAGGTGACACATGGCAATGTGTGAGTGTGCCACGTGATAGTCTGACTACACTGTTGACATGGCAAGTGACACCTGGCAAGGTGCTAACATAACACCACTAACACGGAATGCTAGCATGGCAAAGTAACATGGAAAGGAGTGATAGGCCCATGTGGGAGTGTGTGCATGGTGAGGTGGAAACATATGGCTTGCCCACGTGCTTATCTCATTTTTCATGCAGTCTGTGTCGCAAGCTAGGATGGAAGTGTTTCCTTCTATTTAAAAGTTTTCGCATAGAGTCCTTACAGGGAAAGGTCATTTCAAATAACGAGAATTTTTAGGAAGAAGACCCATGTGAATGGATGACAAATACTCCAATAAGGGCGTCCCTTTCAATGAGGGTGGTCATTTCCCAAGGTGTGAACACCAAGGAGTGAGTGCCCACATGGGTGAGGTCCGCAACAAACAAGGATGTCATCAACGACCAAAAACAAGATCACAAGTGATGTTCGTGAACCAAGAAGGAAGCACCTGTAAAGTGCTTGGCTCCTAGAGAATGTACATACAATGGGAGATGAAGTTCCTTTTCACACCTTTCACATAATGCTTCCAATGAAAGTTTTCACGTAGCATTGTTTGATTTCAGATCTCAAAGGAACACCCAGCAACAACCCACACAAGAGGAGGTGACCTACATCCCAAGACAATGAAGGTCCTTACAAATAGAGAACCCGAGAGCCTGCACAACAAACTAACTAAAAACACCACAAAGAAAAAAACTTCCCTAAAGAGTTGACTAGAGCTATTATTAGTATTTGATTAGCAAAAAAAGCATTGACACTAGTTCTAAACCAATGAATATATTTATGATTCATTAAGTTCGCTTGAAGTGCAAAGTGAAAAGCATAAGTGGCACAGTGGCAAAGAACCTCAAAAATTGTCAAAGATGCCAATAAACCAAGAACAAAAGAAAGAAAAATGAAATAAAACATTATTAAACATTATTTTTACTGCCATGTTGAATCACCAAACAGAAATGACCATATTTCAAGCAAACGAGAGCCTTTTCGAACAAAATGAAAGGCATTACTCTCTTAATGCAATGGAAGGGTTCACTCAACATGGAAATGCTGGTAAACTAGAGAAACCAAATAATGCCTTGTGCATGCAACACGGCTATTAGACCCAATCTTAATCAAAAAGGAGTGAAGCTTCAAAAATGCTCTAATACCATATTCAAAAAACAAGGTCCATTCACACGGGTCAAGCACATTAAGGAAAATGCTCACACACAAATCAAAGATCAAGGCATCAAGATTTACGTGGTTAAAAGACTCAAAGAGGAAAAAATTCCATGGCACTTGCATAATTAATTAATGCTGAAAATATTTAAATGAACATCTCTCAAAATCAATCATCAACAAATGACCCATCATGCTCTTTAAATAGAGATCATGGACCAATTGAGCGCTAAGCCATAAATCAAGTGTTGTAAATATGGAGACATTTGAACCATCAGATCACTCATGTGTAAGACATGACTTTGACAATTGGATTAATAAGGTACAAAAGCACATTGAAAGCATACTTTAACCTAACCTAAAACCACATTAGTCCAAGTTGAACTTAACCTTGTTGCTAGTGTCAAAATATCCTAACGACAAAAAGGTTGGAAATGAAACCCCAATTGAAGAGTGGAGTCTAGTAGACAATTAGATTACTAGATGTTGATTATTATACGTGACAATACAAAAGTTTGACTATCATAACATGTGTGTTTATGGTTTTGGGTCCCTAAGGTCAATAAGGAACCTTGATCCCTCATACCACCATCCCCGCAATTTAAAGCTTTACTTGTGTGTTTATGAGAACTTTTTATAGTCTTCTAATGTTGACATTTAACAATATGCTTGAGCTATGTCCTATAGAGACAAGTTGTAAAAATTCTAACATGTGTATTTGATCATTATACTCATTATAGCGTTTATTCATGTGGCAATACCATAACCATAGCAATTGTGTCCTCTAAACATTATTTGAGAGTATAATTTTTATGTGGGCAAGGTAATTAAAGTTTTTTCTTTCTTGATTGTTTGATTTTACAATTGTCAAAAGGTGAGGTAAGCATTGAATGTAAATTGGAATCTCCTACAAAGAAGAAAATCCCATCTAAGACTTGCAAAGCTCTCTATGACAGCTTGCCAAAGAAGTCAAGTGATCCCTAGGAGTCCAAGAAAGCTTCCATGTGGTTGTGTGGACAAAAGAGACCACACATGCCTTGCAAAATTGTGAAGATACTTTAAGAATCACAAAGTACTTAGAAGTTAGAAGACAATGCAAACACCTGAAAGGTTGTGCATGCCCCAAAAAGCTTAGTCATCTCCATCTGATTCACACCATAGTGTTAAAGTGTTCGTCATGTGGTGTGACCTTGAGTTTCACCCTTAGCAGTTCTATCTTGTGGTATTTTTTGTCTTTAATGCACTTTGATTTTAATGGAGTTCACCATTTAGTGGAATGTGACTCCAACCTAGATGTCACTTGCACTTTGTCGAAGAAAAGCTTTAGTGTATAGGAGGACCTCCCTTCTTGCAAGCCTTGCAAGCAAGCATAAATTTTCTCTTCAAGTACACATACATACCCTATGTTGACCCTGTTACCTCCGGAACTCTCACCTATGTGTAAAAGTCCCAAGCACAAAGTGAAAAGTTAAAACCCAAGGGAAACTTAGAGGGCTACCAATTGTCACCTCAATAACTCCCTCTCTCACTTTAGATTGGCTCTTCTCCAATGCAAGGGGGGTATCCTTAAGTAGGATTGCAAAGGCTGTGACAAGGAGGCTCAAGTTCATGTGAAGAAACAACTTGGCAAAACATTGTTTTTGTAGCACAATAAAAATAATGAGGTGATGGAGGACAAAGGACTAATGCCTATCCAATGTTGGGAAAAATGGAGTCAAAAGGTCAAACTAAAGAGAGCAAGTTTAAGAATGGTTAAGACAAATACAGCCATGCGACAAGAAGCCTTAACTTATTATTAAATGATGTAGAAATAAGCTTGGAGGGGACCTTAGACGTGCCAGACTAAAACAACACTATGAGGGTGCATCCTACAATGAAGTGTAACCTAACAACAACTCTTAAAAGATGATAGATGTAAGATAACACATTCAGAAATAAGACATCAAAGGAGATTAAAAGGGGAAGAACCCTCACATTAAACCCTTCCAACATGGTAAATATACCCTTCCCTTTTGGCTTCTCAAGCATGTTCTTTGCAGGTAACTTCTAACATCAACAACAACAATTAAAAACGAAAACAAGCTTCAGATATGAATAGAGAGAACCCTCAAACTTTCCAATGTGTCTTCCAAAAGATATACAACAAGGCTCCAAGAGGAGAGACTCCTCGCAAATCCAACCATGACAAATGATAGAGAGAGCTAGTCCTTTTATAGGTTTGTAGCTCCATCTCCTTACAATAAAATATGATTTGTTTTCCTAGATCCACTAATCTCTCCAAGAACAATTATAAAATAATCATGTAGTCTTCTAGATCCATGCTTTTCTCCAAGGGAAAATAATAAAATATGACTCATCAACCTCCTCAACAACTTTTCCCAAAAATGGCCAAAAGTGATTTTAGATCCCCTCTTTCTCCAATGAATAATATTAAAATACCAATATCTCATAACTACCTCACATGACAAGTCAACAACGCATAAAATAATAAGGTGGCTATGTCACATGTGGCCTCTCCAAGGTGGATGCATCCTTCAAAGATAGCCTCAAAACATGCAAAACTTTGCTCCATGTGCAAGGCATCCTCCACCATGTGCATACATTAATTTCACTCATCCCCAATAGCCAAAACGCTCAAGCAACAAAGGTGGGGTGTTCCTCAAACAGTTGGTCAAAATGTAACTAGAATTTTAATGCGGCAGATTTGTAACCACCATAACTCGCTCAATGTTTGTCAAAATTTCTATTGTGACCACAATTTGAAAATCCCGCAGCCATTCTTAATCTTGTAATTTTCCAGAGTCTACATTATGGTTTATTTAACCTCAACAGTTTCAATCCTGCTGTAGGATCATCTTCAGGAGTGAAAAAACTCACCAATACAACACCTTAAGCCCGGGTACTAATAAGCCTTATCTATTGGCACTGATCTGGCAACAATCTGGGCAATCTATCAAAAGATATCTACTCGTGAGCGAGGATGCCCTGCCAAAACTCCTCCAAAAGTGGATCTCATGGATAAGTGTGCAAGAAATGGTCCATTAGTTGTTAGAAGAACTCCTTGAACAGAGAGCAACCTCAACATGTGTGCCAAGACATAGATCCAAGAGCAAGATTCCCAAATTAATCCACTAGATCCATAAAGCAAGGGGCCCCATCAAAATAGCAATAAAATAATCTCATGCCTCAACATATGTGCCATCAAGAGTAAAACAAGGGAACGCTCCTCTAGTAATGGTGGTCTACATCATTAAGAATTAACATATGTGCCAAGAATCTCCAACCAATCAAGGTCGTCTAGGTACAAAGGGTTCCAAACAAGTTAAAAGCATGAAAATCTAGCCATTGAAAGGAGGGCTAGATCCAATCTAGATATCTGTGATCAAGGGGAGCGCTCAACTAGACTCATGAGCAAATGATCTCAAGATCATAATCCAATGCCAAGAAAGCCCCAACGTGCTAGGGCACTTCTCTTCAAGAACCACCATAGATCACCATGTGTAACCCTTTTGGAGGACTAGAACCATCTAGACGGGCAAGTATACCAAAGCAACACCTTGATGAGGTAGCATGCTACATAACCATCAAAGTATATAGTATATACCAAGAGGATGATCCATCAATCAAAGGCATGCAACATGAAGAAAACCAATCAATGAACCATGACCATGACAATCAACCAAGGAGAAAATGAGTCTCCTCCACCAAAACACCATCCAATCAAGTGAAAGTACTATCTCCAAGTCAAGCCCAAAAGCTCATGAAGATACATCCTACAAACCATCCATATGCGTGATGAAGATCACACATCCTAACCCCCATATGCAATATGAGGAATAACAGACCCTATGTTAATGAAAATAATGCATTGTGTTTGCATGAGTAAGTTCCTCGTGTATTCCTCCTTAGCACTTTAAGATCTCTGCTTTAGATTTCTTCATCTGCTCCATCTCTGGCCCATAACACTATTTTTCTTCAATTTCGAATTTTTCAGTTTTGTAGAGTGAAAACGGATAGTACTGGACTACGAGTAATTGGCATTGCCACCATCAGCCTTATACCAGTTTACTGCTTCTGCTAATCAGTGATAGTAAATGGACAGCAATAAAATATAAAATACGAAAATAGTAATAAGGGAAAGAAGAAAAGTTTAGGTAGCAAACTATAGGTTTCAATGAGCTAATTTCAATGTATCTGGAATAATTTGAATTCAGGTTATTTGACAAATTTTATAGAAGTACCAGCTGAAGATGGCTTTCCAGTGTTGGCATTCTAGTACTAAATACATTTAAAATGATCGCATTTGCTTCAAGTCCAAACAATGGAAACCTTAAGAAATTATTGGATCACAAACATTCTAATCCACAGTATGGGATTTGTACGTCAGATCAGCGGGTTATTCAGTAAATAACCTGACAAATGTTTGATCCCCAATAATCTGTGTGATATCTGAAACAGGAGAAACGTCCAACAGAGCTGCAGCTCGTGGCATTACATTTTTTCCAAAAGAAGTTGAGGCAGCGATTATATGTGAATAAGAGCCATTCTGTTGAACTAATCGGATTAACTCTGCCCAGGGTTCAGCCAATGGATGTTCAAATTTCTCTGAATCTGCAATAAACACCTGCCAAAAAAAAAAGATACTCTTGTTAGACAAACATCACAAATGCTTCACTGACCATAAGCAGCACAAATCCAGTACTCGCAACCTGAAGATTCTAGCAGTGGATATCTAACAGAAATCCTGCACTAGCATAGGTTAATATTTTGCTATAGACTATGGATGCCTAATAAAACCTAATTTTGTACTCAATTTGCAGCTTGATCTCATATGTTCTTGTTTTGAATGCTATGTTTTTCAATGAACTCTTACCCAGATATCACCTAAGAAACTCCACAATAAAGTTTCGAGGGGAAGATTTACAAGAAAACATTTTAATTGGTACAAGCATTGCTTGTACTTAATACAAAAATATGATGACTATCTGCTCTTGATGCAAAAGATAGACGACCATCAAATCCCAGCTCAGATTTTTAAACATCAAAAGTGCATGATATAAATCTGCCACTTTAGCATCATTATAAAGTTATGGAATTCTAGCAACACACAGAAATATATATATATATATATTCTAGTTTGTCCTATAAGAAATTATGCAATGCATATAGTCATTATGTATGGAAGAATTTCTAGAATGAAAGAGAGAAACACCAGACAAGGACTATGTTTGAGGAAAAAACAAATGGTACAAACACATCGAGTTCAAATGAAAGATAAAATTAATTTTACCTGGCCGTTCTTTTTCTATACAATTGTACGAGTAGCGAAATCTAAGTTATGAACAGCATATTATTTAAAGATCGCTAGGATACTAATATAAAAATCTCCAAAGATGGGAAGAATAACTAGGATTCTCCACTAAAATCTCCACAAGCATCGCTAAGTTTCCACTGTTCGGTCATATTCAAAGATGTAATATCAGCTAGTAAAGTTTTATCCCCTCTAAATGTCCACCTGCAATATTCAACATAATAAGTATTACAAAAAGAAACCAAGAACACAAAAGAAATTGAAAGAGAGAAATACTTCTTGGGTTAATAAAATGAAGAATGACATAAACCCTAAAATGACTTAAATGTACTTTAAAAGTTTAAACCATTAATACAACACTAAGGCATGAATTAGACTAAGTCAAAAAATGATTTTATTGATGTGCCAAGTCTATAGTCTAGATGACCATTATGAACTAAATAACTCTAATATCATCCCTTAATGGTCATTCTAGCAACTACATCAAGTTTGACTCTAAATTTTACAAATTTATCTGGGCCAAAAGACTTGGTTGTCTACAGTCTGGTCCTGAGTTGGGCAATATTTTTGCTCAAATTCTCCATCTTCTACAAGTTGCTGGATGAGATGACAATGACAATACACATCAATATGTGTGGTTCACTCATGGAAGACGGGGTTCATTGCCATCTTGAGATCTCGCTGGTTATCACAAAAAAGTACCATGGGCTGACCCTAACGGACTTGCAACTCTGTAAGCATTCGTCTAAGCCAAACTGCTTCACATGCCCCTTTTACCATTGCTTTGTATTCTGCGTCTGTAGAGGAAAGTGAAACTGCGTGTTGTTTATAAAGATCCACGAAACTACCCTTGTGCCAACACTGAACACATAACCTGTAGTAGACTTCTTGTCATCCACAAATCCTGCCCAATCAAAGTCTGAAGAGCCACACAACTAAGGCTCCTTGCTTTTCCCATATAGAATGCCAAAGTCCAATGTTTCTTTTACATATTGTAGCACTGTCTTTACTATTGTCTAGTGTTTTTCTTTTGAAGATTGAAAAAACAAAGAGACATAGCTGACTGCGTAGCTCAATTCAGGTCTAGTGGTGGTAAGTGTTGATTTTACCTAACCTAGCACCCAGCCATTAACTCTAAGCAAAACACATTTACTATTAACAGCGCAGCTAGGTTATCAATGAAACATTAGTGGAAGCATAAAACAGAAACCATAACACATTGCACATGAGATATTCAGGTAAACAACCCCTGGAAAAACCCTCGCAAGAAAACTAGATATGTGATGGTTTTATTAAATAAAATTAGGGCTCCCATCCTGGGATAATGGCCCTGTTAGATTTTAGGGTAATAATGCAGAACAGTAGTCTCTTTTAAATTTTAATGCTAAACCAAGTTAGATCTGGAATAAAACAACATATAGGAAGATAGATCTATAACAGCTGTAACAGTGGAAGAAAAGAACTTAGTTTACATGCAATGATCCTCAGATCTGTAACATCATATCTATAGCAGCAACTCAATAACAATTGATCTATATGTTAGTTCTTAGAAAGAGACATTTACAGATCTATATGCTATAAATCTCAGATCTGTGAGAGCAGATCTATAAGAGTAGCTCAATAACAGTTTATCTATAACTAGAAGAAGGAAGCATTAACAGATCTATATATAACAGCAGTTTTGCAATGCTTATTCAGTAAAACACTTCTACAGTAAACTTCAGATTTGAACCTTAGGAAAAACAATTAGTAAACATACCTGGTACCTGCAACAGCTGTAACAGTGGAAGAAAAAGAACTTAGTTTACATGCAATAAACCTCAGATCTGTAACATCATATCTATAGCAGCAACTCAATAACAATTGATCTATATGTTAGTTCTTAGAAAGAGACATTTACAGATCTATATGCTATAAATCTCAGATCTGTGAGAGCAGATCTATAAGAGTAGCTCAATAACAGTTTATCTATAACTAGAAGAAGGAAGCATTAACTGCTGTTATATATAGATCTGTTAATGCTTATTCAGTAAAACACTTCTAAAGTAAACTTCAGATTTGAACCTTAGAAAAACAATTAGTAAACATATCTGGTACCTGCCTTACCTTGAGAGTAGCACATACCACAATGGATTGAGGCTCATGGAGTTATGTCAGACAAAGGTTCAGTTCAAGATTCTATAAAAGATCTCGGCTGCTTTCAAGATTTCTGAAGGAACTTCTATGCCACCAAGTATATGGAACAGAAACACCAAAGGACCCAAACCCCTTCCCAGACAAGGAAACCCTCAGAACTAACCCACAGGTCTGTGAGTAAACCCTTACTTCTACTGTGGACAGTGTAGGGGCCTTTCCACCAACACAACAAAGACCAAGAACAGCAGTTCTGAGGAGTCGTCTTATCCTAAGAAGATGCACTACAGCACGGCACCTCTCAGCAATTAAATCCTATATTAGAATAGGATGTGGCTCCTTCAACAAAGACACAAAAGAAAAGACGTGGCATCCCCAGCAGACACACAGCAATTGTTTGCGGCACTCCTAGCAGGTACATCACAATAGTATGCGGTACTCACAGAAGGTATGCCACACATAAAACCCCACCGGCTGAGGTAAGCACGGCACACACAACAGGTAAGGGTAACAGTCTCCTCAGCAAATACCCCACGGCCTTCACAGTAACAACAGTGACAAGCTCCACTGACCAAGGCCGCAGCACAAGAAGGCAAAGGGAAGGTAGGCCGCAGCTCAAAAAGCCAAAGGACCGTTCCACAAGGTAGCCGCACCATGAAACAGGTCTGCAACAGCAAGGACTGAGGCCGCAACCTCTAGGAGACTCCACGCTACAAGTAGAAGAAGGAATGTTGTGTCTTGTAGGAGTAGGGGAGGGTCTATTATATAGTCATAGGTTAGGGTAAGGGGGGTTAATTAAAATTAATATTAATCACATGTTTAAATTTTACATTTAAACATGTGATCATTAACTTTAAGTTTAACCCCCAAAAATAAAACAAAGCCCTCAACCAATAAGACAAGGCCCACAACCAATAAGACAAGACCCACAACCAATAAG
>SNQJ01S0059666.1:102648-117681 GCA_010110895.2 Picea sitchensis | reverse complement strand
CTTCTGAATTTGAAATGAAAGACATTGGACTCATGCATTACTTCCTTGGTTTGGAGGTATGGCAAAGATCAGATGAAATTTTCCTTTCTCAAGGAAAGTATACAGTTGATATATTACGCAGAATTGGTATGCTAGACTATAAATCCAGGTCTACACCCATGGTCTCTAACTTACAGAAGTTACATGAGTCAAATTCTGGATCAAACTAGGTGGACCCATCCTTGAATAGGCAGCTTATTGGATCCTTGATGTATTTGATCCATACCAGGCCAGATATATGTTTTGTTGTAAGCGCCTTGAGTCAGTTCATGTCTGAGTTGAGACACAAACATTGGATTGTTGCTAAACATATCCTCAGATATTTGAGAGGATCCATTGCATATGGACTTAGATACACTTCCATTGGAGGAGTGTTGCTTCATGGTTACGCTGATTCAGACTGGGTTGAGAGCTCAGTGGACCGGAAAAGTACTTTCAGATACTGTTTTAGCTTGGGTTCATTTATGATATCTTGGTCGAGCAAGAAACAGGGTTCCATCACAGAGTACAGTTGAAGCAAAGTATATAGCAGCCAATAATGCGAGCAGAGAGACAATATGGTTAAGAAAGCTTCTGTCTGGGTCGTTTCAAGAGAGGTTAGAAACAACTGTTATCCATTGTGATAACTAGAGTTGTTTAAAGCTCACAGAGAACCCAGTTTTCCATGACAGACCAAAGCATATTGAGATGAAATATCATTTCATCAGAGACATGGTCCAAAGACCTACCATCAAGTTGCAGTACATTCGTACTGATGAGCAAATAGCAGATATTTTGACTAAGCCTCTGTCTCTTGGAAAATTTGTGTACTGCTGGGACAAGCTTGGTATGGCAGAAAATGTGTCCCTCACTGAGAGGGAATAGCAGCATCAGAAGACATTCTCCAATGAGAGGCCTTAAGTGGCCACCCTAAAGCTAGCCAGGGAGATTTGGAGAATCAACCAGTCTTGTGAGGTATTGACAAAAGCCAGGGGAATGTACAACCTCTGTGAGTCAAACCAAAAGTCAGGACGAACGAGATGCTATATGATCTTGTGAGTCAAGCCAAGGCAAAGGTCGAAGCCTTGTAAAGACAAAAGTCAAGATGTAAGTCTAATGCAAAAGTCAGGGGGAACGTACAACCTCTGTGAGCATAGACAGTCTAGTGCAAAAGTAAGGGGGAACATACAACCTCCGTGAGCACAGCATCAAAAGACATTCTCCAATGACAGGCCTTAAGTGGCCACCCTGAAGCTAGCCAGGGAGATTTGGAGAATCAACCAGTCTTGTGACAAAAGCCAGGGGGAACGTACAACCTCTGTGAGTCNGTACAACCTATGTGAGTCAAACCAAAAGTCAGGACGAACGAGATGCTATATGATCTTGTGAGTCAAGCCAAGGCAAAGGTCAAAGCCTTGTAAAGACAAAAGTCAAGATGTAAGTCTAATGCAAAAGTCAGGGGGAACGTACAACCTCTGTGAGCATAGACATTCTAGTGCAAAAGTCAGGGGGAACGTACAACCTCTGTGAGCATAAACATACTAGTGCAAAAGTCAGGGGGAACGTACAACCTCTGTGAGCCTAGTCAAGTCTTGTGAGCTTTGTGTGTCAAAGCAAAAGTCAAGACAAGTCTTGTGATCTTTGTGTGTCAAAGCAAAAGTCAAGACAAGGAAATGTGAAAAGTTTTCCTAGGTCTTCATGATGAGCTATGAGCATTCCTTAGGGACTGGCCACCCCTAAGTGAAATAACTCTAGCAGTTGACCATGGTTAAGGAGAACTGCATGATCACATTCCATGATCCTAATCTGCATAAGGTTACAAAACTTCTTGTGATATATTGATCCAGTCAACAAGTCAATGATCATGTGCAATGACTAGAAATAACTGTGTGAAAATCGATGCAYGAAGAATACCCTCTTTGTTAAGAGGGAGTGTTGAATTTTGAGCAACTACACAAGTTATTCTTTTCAAGCAGCCCTCCTAGTTGCCCTCTCTCAAGTTGGCCTCCAAGCTGCCCTCCTCAAGCTGGCCTCTTCCTAAACCGCCCTCCTGAAATTGCCCCCTTTCCAGGTCAGCCTAGGTCAGCCCTAACCTAGCTGTCCTAACCTAAATCCTATCCTATCCTAACCTAGGAGGTGGCCCTAACCTAAAGCTACCTAACCTAGACTCTATCCTATATAAAGAGAGGGAGGCACCCTCTCTTCACATCAATTTTCACATCAGTTTCTAGATCAGTTTTCATATGGGTTTTATATCAGTTCTGTAGCAGCTTATATATTCTGAGGGAGCAACGGCATAGGTTATTCTGAGCAGCAGCTAGAAGGCTCATTTTTTAACGTTGTTTACTTTGTTATGGGCAGCAGCTAGGGGCAGCATCTAGGAGATAAGATATCTCTGTTGTGAGACAGAATATTTCTGTTATGGTGGAGAGCCATCTACTCTATCCTGTAGCAGTTGTTATCTCTATTCTGGAGCAGCAACTTGACTCTGTTCTAGAGCAGCAAATATACTATGTTCTGAAGTTGTTTTGGACAGCACATAAAGAGTGTTCTGGACAGCAATTGTACTATGTTCTAAGGCTTATTCTGGACAGCAACTAAAGGCAGTTCTCAGACAGCCTTAAGGAAAGATTTGGGGCAGCCAACAAGCAGCAACAAAACAGCTATGTAACAGCAGTAAGAACTTAGAAGTACTGTCTTAGTGTTATTTCTAAGAAGAGTCTTGTCAGTTCATTGCACTTGTTTGACTGATTAATATATCACAGAAGTTTGTTGGGTTTTCTTCCCCTTGAGGGTTTCCCAGGATAAATACTTGTGCCTCTGTGAGTGATTGTTCTTATGCTTCAGTTTATCTGCTAAAATTTTAAAAGAACACTACTGTTATCTTCTGTATCTGTTTATGCTTGAAAAATTAACAATTTTGGCACAAGATGAACTTGCTTACAATGATTCAGTGAATAGATCTACAGGGAAGAGCCCATTCCAAATTGTTTATGGCAGGTCACCTAAAGGGGTGGTAGATTTGGCTGATTTACTGGATCTAGGAGGTAAAAGGAGTGTTGATGCCAGTGATTTTGCAGACAATATACAGGAATTGCATGAGCAGGTGAAGCAGAAACTACAGGAAAGCAATAACAAGTATAAACAGAGGACAAACCTGCATCGAAGACAGAAAATATTTAAAGAAGGTGAGTTAGTCATGGCTCACTTGAGGAAGGAACGATTTCCCAGAGGTACTTATAACAAACTTAAGTATAAAAAAATAGGATCGTGCAAAATCTTGAAGAAAATGTCTGATTATGCTTATCAGTTGGAACTTCCGAACAAGTTCGATATATCCCCAACATTCAATGTTGTTGATGTGTATGAGTCCCATTTAAGATCCTCGTTAAAAGTTGTCACACCAATAGCTTCGTTTACCTATAATCCATTGAAGTAGCGCTAGCGGCAAAGGCAGGGGTAGAGAATCCTCGGCAGAGGTACATCATCCTTGGGAGAGGTTGAGAATCCTGGCCAAAGGTCATTGTTAGAAAAATAAAATATTGAATTGGTTATATATTTAACTACAATTCACCAACATTGTTGATGTGTATGAGCCCCATGAAGGAGAAAACGATGATGAAAGTACTCTGGACGGATGGGAACAAATACCAGTCAAGCAAGCTAAGGAAGTGGAAGAAATTTTGGCCACTGGGATTGGTAGAAAAACTCGAAAACTCGCAACAAGGAATATCTAGAATATTTAGTCAAATGGAATAACAGAGCATCTGAGGATGCATCGTGGGTTTCTGAAGAAGAACTAATGCACCTGCGAAACTCTTCATCCTCTGGAACAACAACCACATGAGCTAGGAGCTCATGTTTTTCTTACCAAGGGTGTCTGATGCAGGAGCATCTTTGGTTCTGGGCAATCTGCATCACCCAAAAACATTTTAATTCTGTACAAATTAATTTAGGACGAATAAGGATGGCTGCAACAATACTCGACAGCTCATGTTGTTACTCCTTGTTAAAATTGATAGTGCTGCAACTCCTATGTTGCGACTCCACGCTACAGGATTGGTGTCGCAACTCGCTGCAACTCCTATGTTTCGACTCCACGCCACAGGATTAGTGTTGCGACTCCACGCTACAGGATTGGTTCTGTAACTCGCTGCAACTCCTACGCTACAACTCCACGCTACAGGATTTGTGCTAGAATTTTTATGTTGCAACACAACGTGCTGATTCCAAATTCAGTCCACGTAGCTCATGAAGATTAAGTGCCAAGTGGAAATCATTGGTGAAGGAAGAGGAAACGAAATTGAATTGGAAAACGTATGGGCAGCGAACAATCATGACTATTCATCTTCCCAACGGAAGGGGAAACAAATCAACAGACGGAAACAACGTAAAAAGAGGGGAAAGGAAGATGTCGGGGTTGATTTTCGAGCCAAAAGAAAGGAAGGTTTATCCCAGGTAGATTTGAACTGACTGAGACAGCCACCAAGAACGAGATCAAGAAGAGACGGTATAATCTGTAGAAGAAGAGCACAGCAAATCAGTTCTAGCCTGGTGAGATATATTTCTCGATTGCATTGTAATAAGAAGCATTCTGAAATCAATAATAAAAGCAAGGATTCACAACCTGTTTGTGTTCTTGTGGTTGAAATTAAATTCTTTTATTTCAGTCTTAACAACAGTAAATGAATTGTCTGTTGCGTGTTTGAATATGAGTTCCAGTTATGCATTCTGAAGGGAGAGCATAGTCCTGCAGGCATTAGAATTGCTACTGGTCTGTGAGCTGCGCCAGATATGCTCAAGGTGAAGGTTCCAATAACAAAGCCGAATATACAGCCCTCTGGACTCTACTTGAAATAGCAAAAAGGAAAGATGTAAGAAAGCTTCATATCTTGGGGGATTCGAAACTAGTCATTGACTGGGCAAGACAAAAAAACGCAGCTCAAGACGTCAGTGTAGAACCAATCAAGCAGGACATCAAGCTAGCTTTCCTGTCTTTTGAGTGGCTGTCCTTTAATCACATTCTTCACGAGTTAAACTCAAAAGCTGATGAGCTCTCCAAGGAGGCCCTAGCCCTGCCAGTGGGAGCTATGGGTTACTACAAATATATAGATGGTGAAGAGGTGGAAGCCATGCAAATATGGCTGTAGGCTGCTCTGTATTGACAGATTATCAAAATTTGTAATGATGGTATATAGACTGTTTAGGTAAGATATTGACCCATTTTTGAGTCCTAGGGGCTGTTTTTTGTTATAGTCTCTGAATATGGTCTGAACTGACCAGACCGTTATGGATTGTAACATGTATATTTCTTATAGAAATATAAAAACTTTTTTTCCAAGGATAAAAAATAACATTTATGATTACATAAATAATAAAAATAAACTAAAAATGATAATTTATTTAATAAAACTTAACAGTTAGCAAGTACATGGTCAAAATTACAAAATGCCTAAACTAGTATATTTTCCAAACTGGCTGTCCACTTCAAATCTCCACAGACCTTTGAATCTTAGTCACCAAAGATTGGGAATAGCTGTTATTGTTGCTCCGCAGCCCATATAATGAGTGCAGATCACTTGTTGGTTCATTTGTGTGCTTAGCAGGCCATCTACAATTCTCTCGTTGCATTCAAAACATATCAAACAGTTGAAAAAATCACAGGGGGGCAGGGGGATTTTTTATTGTTGGGCTTAGGGTTAGGGTTTTTTTTTCATTTTTTTTCTTGTTTGTTATTGACTTGTTCTTCACTTGCCAAGCTGCCTCATAAAGGCCCATCTTTGGCTGAGTAGGGGCCAAAACAGGCTTATTACAGCCTTTTTTAGCTCCTGTTGGGGCCCATCATGCTGGGAGATTCCCAGACGTCCCCAGGACATCCCTAATTCTGGAAGGGGACACCCCAAATATCCTCATGGCCATCCCCGTCCAAAAGTAACGTCCCCTACCAATCCCCGAGTACCTTAGAAAGCGGTAACCCTAAGGGCAGGTCCCCAGTTTTGGGGGCAGGTAATGGTGCTACATAGGTGGGAAGGCTTATCTGCTATGCTCTACCCTTTTGCTAGCTATGCTTTATTGTTACTTATTTGGAATTAGAAATAGAATTAACTTCTCTTTTAAAGTTCTATTTGTTGGGAGATGTGCTATGCACTCCCTTTACAGTTTTTACTGTAGATCGTATCCTCAAGTCCCATTGCCTGAATTTGGTCATCTGTGGACATTAATTTCAACTTCAATTTGTATCCCACACACTCTAGCATCCATCTTGAATTCTTGCAACGGGAATGTTGCCAACTGGTGTAAGATCCACCTCAAAGCCATATGGGACGTACACATCAAACTAGTGAAACGGGGATGCTTTCTTGTCCTCCAGAAAACTTCTATTTTGCTTGGTAACAGTTCTTAAAAGGTTGATGCAGATCTCTGTATAGTCTGCATTGTACAAGTGGAATCAAGGAAACAAGTGGCTTCTATAAACTTGCTCACGCTTGGATATCTTCCTGAGGAGCCAAAATGGCTATAAGCGGTCTTCTAATCTCCTTGCCAGAGTATTGACCACCAGAGCTTATATTTCCTTCTATAACCACATGAATTATGCCCCTTTTGCCACCAAGACTCGATTGTGATGCTTAGAGATACCCAATAGCTACGCTGTT
Organism: Picea sitchensis; assembly: GCA_010110895.2. Taxonomy (NCBI): domain Eukaryota; kingdom Viridiplantae; phylum Streptophyta; class Pinopsida; order Pinales; family Pinaceae; genus Picea; species Picea sitchensis. The sequence continues at coordinate 111,010 of SNQJ01S0059666.1, read as the reverse complement.
TATTTGCATGTTAGAGCACCTCAAGTAATGATTTAGAGCTTTTTAAAATTTCAGTTGGCAAAGTTGAGGACTCAAACATAACTCCATGTTTATTAGGTACCCACGTTCTCACCATGGCTTGGGAGCTCTGCACCTACTGCTTACAAAATTCAGATGATCGTGATTCACCTGCTGATTATTTCATTCATAGCGATCTCAATGACCCCGTGCACGCTGCTTACAAAATTCAGATTATCGTGGTTCACCTGCTCATAATTTCATTCATAGCGATCTCAATGACCTGGTGCACGCTCTTCTAGGGTGTGATTGGTAAAAGCCCATTAGTTCGTTGTTGCATGTCCTGAAGAAAAAGTCATGCCCTACCTTGAAGAAAAAGTCATGCCCTACCTATATGAAAATATTACTGATATGACCTCTTATGATGAGATTGGAATCTAGCATGCTGAAACAAAGTTAGGTTATATAGCAGAACAAGAGAAGGGTTGTAGATTTATTAGACCTCGTGGGACGAAAACAATGGAATGGATGATGAATAGGTGATCCCACTGTGGTTCATAGCTAATTATTAGTTAGCTGGCCCGAAGAGGTTGGGAACCACAGGTGGCCCATTTAACAGGCGAAACGCAGTGAACACTAGCGCTTTGGCTGAGGGAAATCGCCCAGGAGTTACACCTGGGTCGAGGAATTAACCCTTCGTGGATGGCTTGACATACCACCATCTTCACCACTGAACTACAACCCCATGGGTTATAACTGTCAGCTTGGAAGCAATTTTTACCAAAACAAATGTTTCCATCATATATCACAGTACAGAATTAGATGAGCAATATTTTACATCACTTCCTCCCGCATTTTATTGTTTTCCAAAATTTCCGAATATTTGAATACGTAAGTGTCCCTGTTAAATTCTCCTATCCATCCATAACAAATGACAATTCTCATACCAGTGACAGATTTATTATTTGAAAGGGGCTGAGTTGGTAATTACAGATCTTCTTGTGCTGCAGAAAGCGATGGAGGTCGACTGGATAATAGACACTCCTTGTCGCAGTGACTTGAACAATGTCATTGAAGACGCCATGTCCTCCTATACCTGTAATGCAATTTCGGTGTTACCAAAGTAACCAAGAGGGAGAAGCCCGCTCTCTATTATTTTGCTTTAGCTGTGATAGGCGCAGCAGCGTTAGGAATACGTTGTCTCCCCAGGTTCAAAATTGAATTAAAAAGCTTTCCGGCATCTGGGAATTAACGAGATTCACCCTCACCCTGAATCAGTGAACATAAACCAAAAATAACTATTTGCAAACCTCTAGCTTATCAAAAGGTCAAAGACATTGAAACTTTAAAATTAAAAAAAGAAAAGAGGTTGAGATTTTGCCTCTTGGGAGTGGTGGTGGGTATTTGAGAACATTTGGCAAAGGGAGGTAGGCTGTAAAACAATGTAATGTACTAAAATGTAATATCTAATATTTTATTATATAGATTTAAATATAATTATTGAGTAGGAATTAATTATCGTATGGGAGTTAATCAATTATATTTATACAAATACATCACCAAACACCAAACCTGTGATATATCAATTAATGCTTAGTAATTTAAAGCTTAACATAAACATATGTTAAACATTAATTTCGAGTTTAGATATGGATTGGAGAAACCCTTCTCAATCATTTAGGGTTTCGAACGCCATACCTCGGTTCCCTCGGTCGCCTCTCAGTTTGGTCTTGCCATGAATGTTGCAGAAGGGGGACAGTGCCCCCCATCCTACAACGACGTGTTTGCTCAAAATGTGGCCAATGGAAACATCAAATGGTCGCCTTTCGATATGCCCCTACACCTGTGCAACACAATACTCGATGACGGAGCGACTAAGGAGAAAGCCATGAAAATCAACCCGGGACCAGCTCATGCATCCCCCAAGCGTCGTTGGTACTAAAGTATGTCATAAACACTCCAAGAATTGAATATCAAAAGCAATACATGAGGGACTACGCTCTAGTGGGCAAATTTTTAGGCCTTCAGAAAGAGATTTGGTACAATGGATCCGCCACTGGTGGAAACCCAAAGGACATTATGACCTGCAACTTGGCTCCCAAAGATTTTTCATGATCATATTCCATAACCTGGAAGACGTGAACCACATATTCGATGGGGGTCCTTACTTCTTCTACTCAGCTGGCCTCTTTCTGCATTTTTGGACAGAAAAATTTAGCCCAAAAAAGGAAGATTTCTCGCATGCATCAGTATGGATTCGCCTCTACTCATTACCTCAAGAGTTTTGGTTAGAAGAGATCTTAGCAGGAATTGGAAACATCGTTGGGGTTTATGTCAAGGCATCGAAGGCGACCCGACAGTCTTGGTTGCTGCTTCTTTTTTGGATTTAATACCTCTTCTCATTGGCATGGTTCAATAGTCTCGCAGTTCTTCGATATTGTATTTGCTTAAGTAATTTTTTCTAAAATGGAGCATTTAACAATTATATGACAATGCACTGTGTCGATCCATCAGGCTTTTATGGAAACAAAAAATGAATTGCAAACAGTTTCAAACCAACGTTCAATTCTATTCGTAATGCAGATAGAACATAGCAATACCAAATCACAATGTTGCAGCAAGATCGTCATTTTTGTTTGTAGACATGAAATTATTAAGCTTTAATGCTAACAACCCATCGTGCAAGAAGTTTAATACTTAAGTTAATATGTTACAGTCATGGAAGAATGTATCAAGAACACACTTACTCCCACAAGTTGCAATAAAATCTAATCTTCAACAAAGCATTTGCTAATAGTTACTAGAAAATGATGGTTTTGCAACAATGGGGCTTGTTTGAAACCAATTCCCGCTTACGAAAATTGCCCTCTGCCTTTCTATTCTCCCACTCTTTTATCCCCTGTAGTTTCTCTTTCTGGTTACCTAGTCATTTTTTTCGAAAATGTCTTGCTGCGCGGGTTGGCAGATTCACGTGTTTCGACCGAACACTTCCCCTTTGTCTAAATTGCACTTTCCATTGTTCCGTGACCTGCAAACAACACTCCAGCTTCTGCGATATGCAAATTTACTTTTGGACTCCCACATCATCCCCTCTTCCATGTTACACATTTTGCACTGAAATGTTCTGATATATACAATTTGACAGTCGGGGCCTTACGTCTCCTCGGGAACCCGTCACCCTATTTTGAAGCCCGTCCAACTGCTTTCCACACTTGACCATTTCTTAACATCTCTTTCGCGGATCGTCGAGTTCACGGGTTCAGGAAATTTCAAATTTCTAGTTGTTGTTTCATGTGCCCACTACCTTCAAATTTCTTTCCAAGTATATGCAATATGTATACAACTTCTCCAATAACATACATAAAATATCTTGCCAGGAAATGGAATATCTATTGCAGATTTGAATATATCGGACCTTATTTTCCCTCTTCTATACTTGACCAAATTCTCGTTTCTTTTTCCACTCTACTCTCTCTTTCTTGTTACTTAGTCGTTTTTATGAAAATTTCTCAATGTCCGCGTTGGTCGACTCATGGGTTCACATTTGCGCTCGTTCTTTTATATCGTGACTGCGACCAACCACTAGCCATTCAACGCCTAGGCACTTTCCAGATCGCGGATTCCCGGGTAGGGGGGCTCTATATTGCACTTCCATTGTTCTGTGGCCTGTAAACAACACCCAGATCTCCACGATATACAAATTTACTGCCGCACTCCCACATCATACCCTCTTCTGTGATACATAGTTTGCACACAAATGTTCCGAGAGCTGCAATTTGACCTTTGGGTCCTCACATCTCCTGGGGAACTATTGTCACCCCGTTTTGAAGCCCCTGCGTCCGCTTTCCATATTTCGCCATTTCTTGGAATCTCTTTCGCGCCTCCAATTCCATACTTACCTGACTTTTTCGCTTGTCAATTCCTGGATAGGCGAAGTGCACTTCCAGTGTTCCTTGACCTGCAAATAGCCCCCCGACTTCCGCGATATAAAAATTGACTTCCAAACTCCTATATCAGCCCCTCTTTCGTGTTACACAGTGTGCACTCAAAAGTTTCGATCAATACAATTTGACCATCGGGGCCTCATGTCTCCTCGGGAACCCTTGTCAGCCTATTTTGAAGCCCGTCCGATCGCTTTCCACGACCATTTCTTGCAATCTCTTTCGCGGATCGTCGAGTTGGCTTCATTTCTTGCAATCTCTTTCATGGATCGTCGAGTTGGCAAGTTCAATAAATATCCAATTCCTAATAGTTGTTTTCTCTCAGACCGACACCTTCGCATTCTTTCCAAGTATATGCAATAAGTATATAACTTTTCCAAAAACATGTAGAAAATCTCAAGAAATGGAATATCTATTACGCATGTGAATATATTAGCCCTTCTTTTTGGTCTTCTATACTTAACCAAATACATGTTTCTCTTCCCCTGTACTTTCTCTTTCTAGTTAATTAGTCGTTTTTCCAAAAATTTAGCTACATGGGTTGGTGGACTGGTTCACATTTGCACTCGTATTTATATCGAACTCCGGAATGACCGCTTCCCCATTCCATGCCCATCTACTTCTCCTCAATCGCGATTGGTAGGCGGGTTTGATTGCACTTCTATTGTTCCGACTGCAACAAGTAAATTCTCGACTTCCATGATATACAAATTTACAACGGGACTCACATCATACTATCTTCCGTGACATAGCCTACCTATCATGCTCCTCTTCCATGGTATAATACATTTTTCACTGAAAACTTTCAAGACATACATTTTGACCGTCGATCACTCACCTTCCGCGGAACTATTGTCACCCCATTTTGAAGCCCATCCGTCATTTCCATACTTCGCCATTTCTTCAATTTCTTTCGCGTATCGTCGGGTTAGTGGGTTCAAGAAATATCCAATTCCTAATCGTTGTTTCATGTGCCCACGCCCTTTGCAATTAGCAATTAGCAAGTATATATAAGATCTTATTTCTAAGTATGCAATTAGCAAGCGTTAATGCTAAACCAGGATTTGAGGAGATCTCCCATTAATACGCATAATACTAGAATTTTTGGATGGTTATATTATCCCTTCCGAGTGTTAATTTCAAACATCACGGAATGTCATTTGCGCGTCGTCGGGATGGTTCATTCACAAAATCTTCAATCCTCAATTCTGAAAATGAGTCTGACCAACCATTTCCCTATTCCATACTAAGCCACTTTCTCGAAATTCCGCAAATATACAAACCGACCACTGAACTACCCCATCACGCTCTCTTTCGTTTTACACGTTTTGTAGTCAAAATTTCCGATACATAAAATTTGACCATCGGACACTCATCTCTCATGAGTATCCCCCATAATCCTATTTTGAATCCCGTCCGACCGCTTTTCAAACCTTTCCATTCCTTCCTTTCTCTTTCCCGTCTCCGTCACCTTCGCACTTGTCTATAATAAAAAAATGTTTATATATATATCTTGTTTCTAAATATGCAATTAGAGACCTTTAATTCTAACAGCTAATCGTGCAGGAACCGTACAGATTATCATTGGTGAGCGAAAGGCTCTAGAAGATCTCCTATTAATACACATTAAACCAAGATTTGCAGAGGGTTATATTATCCCTTCCGAGTGTTGATTTCAAAATCATGAAATGTCGTTCGCACATCGTCAGGTTGGCACGTTCACGAAACCTGCAATCCTTAATTGCTCTTTGTCGTACCTGCCACCTTCGTATTTCTAAATATGCAATAAGTATGCTTTACTACTAACAACTCATCATGCAACACCCATAGAGATTGTCATTAATGAGCGAAAGGCTCGAGGAGCTTTCCCATTCATAAGCATTGAACCAATATTTGCGGAGAGTTATATTATCGCCTCCAACTGTTCATTTCAACCATCGTCTGGAGCAAACGAGCGTTCTCATAAACCTATGGCATCAGCTCGACAACAGTTATGTGGAGATACAGTGAACATCTTCGGGTGCGAGGACCAGAACTTCCAGTGGTCCAGGGCATATTCTTATTACTCATCCCCTGTCGCCCAGAACAGAGTAATTTGGACCTCTGGGATTGCTTGTGCAGGATGGGTCCCTTAAGTTTTTGACTATAAGGAGATGGTCTCTTGGTGCGCTGATAAATTTATTTCATACCAAAGAATTATTCCACTGTGGGACCTCTCTTCTATTTCTTTGTCACCTCAGGTCTTCCTCTAGATGTTAAGATTGTCGGAGCCAACATTGACGTTCAAAGGAGAAGATTCCAAGCAATTCCTAAGAAAGCATAATAATGGGTTGGAACTCTTGCCCAATTTCTTGGAAGACCCGATGGTAGTTCCCAAAGATATCATAAGCTTGCAGGATAGTTCATTTAGAAATCCATTCTGGGAAATTGCCTGGTTGTTTACAAGAATAACGAGACATGAGTCCACACAAATATTTCCCAGATGGCTCTTTATATTTTGTATTTCACAGTCAAGGAACGAGCCATTTTTTATTGGGGCAAGCTAATTTCCCATGAAATCTATTCCCAATTGTCAAGCTTCAAAAAGGAGAAGAAATTTTATATGTCATCCTACTTAGTTTTTGCGATAGCACATTGCTGCCAGTTTCCAAAACTGTCTCTGTCCAAGAAGGTCAACTGGGAATTCGACCCAGTAACGTTCTGGTACTAGGCCTTATGGAAGCACAAGGCCTCCCACTATTTTTATGAGGTTTTTAATGGCTTTGTGTCTGTTTTCAAAGTTTTTTTGTTAGGAGAAGATGCTCCCCGCATATCTGACCAGGCAACCAGGTTTTTGGACAGGAAGGGGGCATTTGAACATATGGATAATTACACTTTGATAAGGATTTTTGGCTCCAGGGAAAAATCTACTCTCCTTCCATGTCACATTACAGACATAATGTTTGTTATAGAAGTAGCAAGGCAATACAACTATTGGTTGCATCTATTCCAAGAGAAGAGAAAAGAATAGTTCATTCCTCTGCCTTGAAAAGTTAGGGACTTCGTGTTGAGGAATGTCAACAAAATTGATGAATTCGCAGCCCATTTCAACAACTTGAACCTAAGATACGCTGAAATCCTAAGAGCGTTCGACCCCAACAAATTTTTTTTACAACATTTACAAACACTTGGCTTCGACAATTCTTTTTTCAAAAAACACTTGACCGAAAACAGAGACACTGACGACAATGCTCCTACTTCTAATGTTGACGACCGAGAAACACTGTAAAGCACCACTAAATTGTACAAGCAATAAGGAAAAGGCCTCGGTGACAAGAGTGTTCAATCGGTGGCTAACATTCCCAAAAGTACGACATCCCGGAGCATCACTCCAACAGCCCACCACAACAACAAAGAAACTCATATTTCTTCAAACAGAGGAGGAGATAACGACCCTCCTCACCCTAAAATTGATAGTTCTCACAAGCTTCCAGTGGACAAGAAGAGAAAAAAATTTGTGGGACAGGCGGAAGAGTCGAAATTGAGAGTGAGAACATGGAACTTGAGCCTGATCTGGATAGCGTATTCCGCTACCTTGATCATCCGAGAGACGCGATCTAGCATAGTCGTCTAGTGGACATATCTAATACCGAAAATTTTGACGAAGGTGAATCCTTCGTGTTCCAGAGCATTGTTTTTTACAGCCAGTCCAAAAAAATAATTATTGAAAAAAAAGATGTAAAAAATAAGAAAGGAAAATATCGTTCAGAGGTTAACCTTGTGAAAATGAGGCCATCCCAAATCTGTCGACTTCACATAGCAACCGCAGATGCTCTTGATGATTCCATTAGAGGCATTGAGGCCGAGAATGCTAGACTGAAGGACCGGGTCAAGGAATTGGAAGAAGCTTTGATTCCTATGCCATTGCTTGCCAATCATTTGGCAATAGCCATGCCTGCCACCCCTGCAGCCAAGTTAAAAGGATCCTCTAGCCTCCTCGCACCGTGTAGAGGATATGTGGAGAATAATATCAAGAAAAGAATGGAACTGATTATTCAGGCATGGGAAACATCACAAACCATGAATTCCCTTGGAACAAGGGCACATATTTTGCTCGAACATTTGCAGGTGTATTTAAAAGATGAAGAACATTTCTATTTAAACGCGGTCCTTCCTTTTGGCACCATTGTCAACAACATGACAGAAATGAGAAGAAGACAACAAGATCTCCCATCCAAAAACCGGATTGGTCAATTAAATGCATGCTGGAAAGAAAAAGTGAAGAACTTGTATCTCATTGTTCAGTCATGTGAACAAGCCATATCAAAGAAAGAAAAATTATTCACAAAGCTGACCATAATAGACTTAGCGGCAAGGACCAACGACTTCCAAGACCCCAACTTAATCGTCAACTCCTTGCCCTTAACTAAGCAAGCCTTCGATAA
>SNQJ01S0059666.1:71797-102638 GCA_010110895.2 Picea sitchensis | reverse complement strand
TACAACAAGTCACCGTTGCTCCCTTAATTTCCTCCGTAGGGTCTTCAAGTCCCTTTCCAGGCGACGGAGATGAGCATCACTTCTTGCCTCAGAGATGGAGCTAGAGTCCATGGTACACAATTCCAAGATTTGGTTAGCTGTAGAGAAGAGAAGGACCAGACTGCATGTAAAACCTTGTTGAGAAGCCCAATTCTTGAAATAGTAATGAAATCCAAGCAGATAACCTTCATAAAATGGATACAGGATCCCCTTGATGCTTTCACCGAAGATGAAATTCCCATTGTAGTCCGGATCCATTAACATCCCACGCTCAACATCGCCTTCCTGCCAACTGAATTCAGTCTGGATTAGGAAGCCCAAGAACAAAATGACATCAACCCTCTGCATTATTTGTTGCAAATGCAGGCTCTCCAAATAATGCCAGACAAGGTTTAGTCCTTCCATAATGAAGACCAGACCTTTCACACACATGCAAGCCGTGATGCGTGTCATAATATAGCCTCCATGCAAACCTCCACCTGCCCTGTCCTCCTTTGAGCGCATGTATGAAATCCATGTTGTGTTCACCATTTCGCGAATTGGAACCCAGGTACTTGTTCCCAAGAGTTTAGGGGATTTCAAAGCAATGGGTTTTGTCATTTAATGTCAAATTCCCTTTGCTCTGAAGGGTGGCTTTATTAGCCGCTCTGTCGGCCTCACTATTCATGTCCCTTAGGATGTGGAAAAATTCGATTTTATGAAAGAAGCATATCACATTCTTGATTTTTTGGAGAAGATGTTGGTGTCTCATGTTTTGAGGCAAGGAATGGGAGTTTATAACATTTATTATCAGCCTCGAATCTTTGAATGCTAAAACTTCAATAATTACCATAGCTTTTAGCTGAAAAAGCCCTTGCCACAACGCCAAAGCTTCAACTATATTATTAGTATCTTCACCAAAACCCCAAGAAAACTTGAGTTCAATCATTTCGTCGGGATTTAGAATAATCCCTCCCCCTCCTGCCACCCCTGGATTTCCTTTAGATGCTCCATCAAATAAGAGACTGTGTTGATGAAACACCTTCCTCCAATTAGTGAAGTTGTCTTGGGCCAGTGTGATTTCCCATTGTTTTGACTGCTTAGAGAGGTGTTTGATGGGTCCAATAGTATTTGGAATTAAACCAAGCATCCAGTCTTCTTCTTTAGGGAGGAGCGATACTTTGTTCTCAGGGATATGTAGAGCTTGAATACATTCTCCCATCAACACTTTTCCTCTAAGAACAACTTGAATGAAAGTGGAGGTTGTTTCTCTAAAAATACGAGCATTTCATTTGAGCCATAACTTCCAGAAATAAATTTAGGAAGAGCCAACCAACAAGTTTTAAGACTATATTTCTTCTGAAGAGAGGAAGGGAACAACATTTCCCAGTGGCTGAAGATGGCAGATATGTCATCCGAAAGAGTGATTCGATCCAACCATGGAGATAGAGCTAGGTTCCAGACTTCTTTTGCAAAGGGGCATTTCAAGAAAATGTGATTAGTAGCTTCTTATTGTGACCAACAAAGGGGAGACCTTGATGGGCCTTCCAAACCTTTCTTCTTAAGAGTATCCCACATAAGGATATTGCCATGAGCTAGAGTCCAAATAAATAAGCCAACTTTGGGCAGGCTTTTAATTTTCCAGATTAATTTCCAAATGGTGGGATTTGGAGGGACATAATAAATTGCTTTTAGGTGTTATAGCCTTGAGCCGAAGTGTAATCACCGGAGTTGGATCCGCATCCTCTCGAGTCTGTCGAATTGGAAGCAATAGGATATTTGCCTTGAAGTAAGGAGAGGAGAAGGATTTTTCACTGTCAAGATGACTTCGGAAATTCGAGATATTCCAGTTTTTCCATGATCTAATGTCATCATTGTTCCAATCAGAGATATCCCAGATTGATTTTAATCTTTGATCTTGAAGCTGTTAAAATAATGTAACTGCAAAGTGTATTCTTATTATTATTTGATATATTATTCATTGGATCAATCCCCGTTGTGGATTGATCATGTTGGCTATTGTATAAGGACCAAATCCCCTTTTGTGGATTGGTCATAATGTAATTGTAAAAGGTAAAAGAAGAAGTCGGCCCCAGAATATATCAAGAGGCCCTGAAATATAATAAAGGTGGTTATAGCCACCCAGTTTGAGAAGTCGGCCCTGGCAGTGAAGAGACACTTCACACGTGCCAGATTTGTATAAATAAGGAGGCTAGCGCCTCACTTAGACATACAACACACTTGCTCATTGAGAGACAAGTTTCAGAACTGCAGTTAGAGAAGAAGGAGAGAGAGTGGCGCATCTTTGGGAGAGGATCTTTTGTATTAGCTTAAGTTATCTCTTGGCATTGTATTGGCTATCTATAATAAGGAAGTTTTGTTGGGTTTTCTTCCCCTAGAGGGTTTCCCAGGATAAATTTTGTGTCTCTTGTGATTGTGTATTTCTCAGTGATCTTGTCTTATGTTGTTGTTATCTATTAAAATGCAAAGAACTATAATAATGGCTTAAACATTAACAGAAGCCACCTATTTAGATTGGAGATGTCTACCATATTTTCTGACGATTGACTTCCTAAGATAGAGTTTGCCCAAATGTTTATGTTTTTCCCATTCCCAGGGATCCAAGTTAGTTTCGGTTTGAAGAAGGGAAGAGCCCATTGAAAAATTGTGAAAATAGGGGAGCCTTTCATAACTTTCGGGGCCTTATCAAGACATTTTTTCCTTTTTCCTGAAAAGTATTTTTTCCAAAGAACTTGCTTGCTCCAACTTGTCTTACCCGAAACCAAATTCCAGAGTAGCTTGGCCCCAAGAGCAATATTTTGAATTCGAAGATCTCTGATTTGGAGCCCTCCTTCAAGCAACGGTTTTGCGATTTTCCCCCAGCTCACCAAAGGAATATTTTTCTCATTGTTTTTACTACCTTTCCACAAAAAGTTTTGAAGAATTGACTCAATTTTGGAGATGAAGCTAGTCGAGGCAAGTAAGATCAAAAATTGATAGATCGAGATACTGGAGAGGACAAGTTTGATGAGAATTAACTTCTCGAATAGATTTAGCCAGGTAGCTCCCCAATAATTGATTCTTGTCTTTAACTTATCAAGCAATGGAAGCCAATGTGCAGTCTTCGAAACAGATTTGAAAATGGGAATCCCCAGATATTTGATGAAGTCCCATTGAGTCTTTCCTTCGATTTCCAGGATTCTTGAGACTTCCACCATTTCCCTAGGGGAGTAGTTCCAACCATAGATTTGGCTCTTTCTGTAATTGATCTTGCTTCCCGACACAACACAATAATTGTCCAATTCCTGTTTGAATTTTTGAGCGATTTGGTTGCTAGCCCCTCCCAATAGAAGAGTATCATCAACAAATTGGGCATGATTTATTTATTTGACTCCCCTCGTCATTATGAGGCCAAATAAGTCCTATTGTAGTCAGTAGTGCTCCAATTGGAAACTGAGGATAGAGGCTTGCATTACATAGAGGACATGCAAGAGAAAACAACCTTCTCGAAGTCCTCTTAAGGTTTGGAAGAAGCCCGCAACACGTCCATTTACTAACAGAGCTATCCAGGCAGCTCCAATACAATCTTTCACCCATCGAATAAACTCAGGGGTGAAACTGAACCAAAGCATCACCTGAAAGAGAAATCCATGCCAGACTCTATCAAAAGCATTAGCAAGATCAATTTTTACAACCATACCTTTTTCACGCTGGAGGAGACTGGAGTGAATAACTTCTTGGACAAGGATGATGTTATCCAATATCTTCCTCCTTTTAATGAAGCCACCTTGATTTTGTGGGATAATTGCGGGGATGATTCCTTTTATTCATTGGCTATAACTTTAGTGATGATTTTGTATCCAATTTTTCATAACGAGATTGGACGAAAGCGATCAAAGGAGGAGGCACCCTTCACTTTTGGAATAAGAGCCAAAAAACCCTAATTGGTGCTTCCTCCTATTTTGTTGTATTGTTGTGATTTTAGAGCCATTCGATGAAGACCTTTTTTGATAGTTTTCCAGCACACCTTGAGGAATCTAACCGTGAATCCATCTTGGCCTCGAGCTTTGTTAGGTTCCATTTCTGCCAAGGAAAATTTGATTTCTTTTCTGGTGACTAGGGCGTTGAGATACTGGTTGGAGTCCGCATGAATTTTATTTGGAAATAATTTCATAATGTTTTGATGTATTTCTTCCTGTGGATGTTGATCGTCAAAATAGATAGATTTGAGGTGGTTGTGAGCCACTTTTTTAACCTTCTTGAAGTATGTTATGATATGACCTTGATTTTGAATCTTTGTTACATAATTGAATTGCTTCGAGGCTTTCGCTTGCTTGTGAAAAAAAGTTGTGTTTCTATCCCTCGCTTGTAACCATAAGCTCCTTGACTTATGTCTCCAATATTCTTCCTCCGTTCAGCAAGCAACATGAATATTGCGTTGGAGAGTTGCTTCCTTTTCCAAACTTTCCGAAGTTACATTCTCTTTTTCCATATTTAGTTGATGAGTTTCCAGAGTTGGTTGAGCTTCCATTCATTGTTGGATAGGGGATTTCATGGTTTTTTCCCAATATTTTAGGGCCTTCTTGAGCTTACAAAGATTTTATTCCCAAATAAAGAATGGGGATACAGATATTGGAGCGTTCCATACATTGAGGACTCGATCATGGAATCCATATCGGTGGATCCAGGAGGGGCTAAAATGAAAGGGAATAGGGCCCAGATTATAGTCCTTTGTAAATTATAGAAGGATTGGATTATGATCAGAACCACTGAAGGGGAGGATTTTTGAAGTGGTATTAAGCCCTAATATTAGGAAAGAATTTTGGACCAAGAATCTGTCCAGGTGAGCGTCTATATGGCCAAGTCCAATCCTTTTATTAGACCAGGTGAACTTGCCCCGGGAGGGTTTGATATCTTCAAGGTCCCAGTCCAGAATGATATCTTCCACCCATTTAGGGATTGGGTCTCTGATTACTGAGCCCCATTTTTTTTAATCTAGGGAGAGAGTGACGTTTAGATCCTCAGCTAGGACAATATTCTCCAGCTGAAGGGATCTTAGAGTTTCCCGGATAAGATCCCAACTATATATATATATATTTTATATATTTTTTTTTCGAAAGAAGAACAAGGTTATAAATATTAAATAAATATACCTGATTTCTTGATTCCTTGTGGGTTAGTTGAGTGAGGATCCAGTGAATGAAAGATAGAGAAAACTAACTCAAATTTGGAGGCATCCCATAGGGAACCTAATCCTCTAGAAGCTCCTCTAGCACTAACAACTACACCTTCTCCTTTTTTCCAAAATTTCTTGCTTGAGAGGAGGAAGTCTTGTTCTTGCAATTTTGTCTCCTGGATTAGTAGGATGTTTGGATTTGAGATACAGATAATATCTTTCATAGCTTCTTCTTTATTTATACTCCTTAATCCCCTACAGTTTCAAGAAACTACCTTCATTACTTACTTCTGATATTTTTAGGGCCTCCCTTAGAAGGTTGCCCTTGATGCCTGGTGTTTCTTGTATTCCTAAGCATATTTTCCAACATTGGATGTGATCCTTGGACCTTGTCCTTGTAGGTGAATATTTCCCTCCTTTCTTTCTCTATTTTCTGACCTCTGGAAGATTGTTTTGGAGTTTCTTGAGGTGATCCAATTTCACCTTCCTCTTCTTCCAAAATTTCATCCTCTATTCCACCCTCCAGAATTTCAATCTTTTCTTTTCCTGGGTCTTTTTGAGAGGGTTGATCCATGCATAAATGGCTATTATCCTCCAATGTGACTTTTTGTGCATAAGTTTCTCCTCGACTTCCCTTTTCTTCGACTTCTAAATTCCCTAGAGCAGAGAATCTATTCCCGCTTACAATCGGAGGGAACTGGGACTCCTGGCCTTTACCTGATTTTGCAGGATTAGGGATAGGTTTTTTCCCTTCCATTCTGGTTGCTAGTTTAGGGTTTGACCTTGACCTTTTAACTTGCTGCCAACCTTCATTTTGCTCTTTCTCCTGCTAAGCAATCTGATTTTTTGGGCAGTGCTTATGGAAGTGTCCATATTCGTGGCATCCTCTACATTTTAGTGGCAATTGTTCGTAGTCTAGTTTCTGGAAGTGCTCCCAGTATCCTACTATTAGATTGATAGATTATGGCAGGATAGATTCAAGATCCACTTCCACACAGATCCAGGCACAGGAATATTGGTCCTTCGGATTTTCCTTGTCAATGAAGTGCCCCAGAATATTCCCAATTGATTGCACGGAGTCCGGATTCCAGCAATGGATCAACAGGTTGGGAAAATGAACCCATACCAGAACCGCTTTGGGAATATATACTACAGGATCAAACTCTGACGTCCATCAGTTTAAATACAAACCCTGCGACCCCATAAAGTAAGGCCCGTTTATGAAAATCAAGTCTCTGTCTTCCTTGGAGACAAACTTGAACATAAAGAACCATCTTCCAACTGCATAGCAGGTAACACTGTTAGAGATCAGGGGTATCCATTTATTTTGGACCCAGTTGTCTGTTGTTTGTGGAGAAGGCCAGAGCCTAGTAAACTGGCCAACTAGGGCTCTGTCTTCTAGAGAAACAACAATATGGGTTGCTCAGGTGGGAGGGCAACCATTGGAATGTCGACAAGCTTTTTGACGAATTTTAGGGGAACCCCTCCAACATGTTTCATCCCTTGTGCATTGGCGAGGTGTTTGAAAGTTTCAACATCAGATGCGGGCGGAGGGGGAGGTAGTGGATCACCGCCTCCTGAGTAACTCATGGCGGAACTCTCACGAAAAAAGCCCTAAAGAGTCGAGATTAGGCCGTAGTGCTTCATATCTACCGAGGATGGTGGATGGTTTGATGTCAGTGGATCTTAATAAATTGGAGGACATGGGGGTGGGATTTGATCCACTTGAATAGCTGGTTGTTTTAAATTATATATTAATATTATAAATATATTATTTTAAATTATATGTTAATATTCTAAATATATTTGTATTTAAATAAAACTTAAAAATAGTTTATGGATAAAATACCAAAAACACTCATCGATTAACTATTTAAATACAAATACCTTGGATGGGGTGCCATAGAGCTCAATGCGCACATGAGCCCACACCCTGCATTAAAACTTATGGACACTCGGTTCCTCGATTACAGTGACAGTGAATTAGGTGGATGTGTTGGGAGATGGAAAGGTTATTTCTGGCAGAGCTCATTGTAGATGAAGGATTTTGGGAGCAGAGGACGGCTGCAGGCTCACACGATAGAGGACAAAAACCTTAATTTTTTGTACAAGGAATTCAATGACCTCATAATGATCATGACACAAGCGAGGAGTAGGCATTTAAACCAACACAGGGCCTGAACCCAATGGAATTTCAGTTCTGGCCTCTATCTGGAGCATAACTGTTGTGGGAGGGAACTGGGATTCTAGGCATTCCGTCTCCGAGAGTGGGTCTGGTCTTCTCATCTCAAAGAGATCACAATTTCCAAGCATAAAATTCCAAGGCCAAGGTGACGCTTGAATCGAGGAAGGGGTGCCCACATTCCTGTGGGTTGACCCATGTCCATGGTAGAAGGCATGGATAAAATACACTCTCATGGGAAGAGGTCTAGGACACCAACAAGGAATTCAAGCAGGGATCAACAACAAGAAAGTGGGCATCCCCGAGAGGATGAGGATGCAAAATTGAGTGGTTTGACAGAAATAGGCGTTCTCTTGGCTATGCCCTGAAGTCTTTTTCGGGTTGGACTTCGTCTGAGAGCCCACCACCAGACACTCATAGTAATCCTACTAGTAGTAGTCACAAAGTTCACTACGAGGAAAATTCAATGATGCACTCTTTGGCACTGTCACATGCAGGCACGAGAAGCGACAACAAGAATGAGAATACATATCACATTCTTAGAGCCCTTTCCACTCTTCAACAATTGGTCTTCGAGCTACGCAGTGAGGTATTTTATTTGAAATTTTGCATTGAGCTTTTGGACAAACGTACATCCTCATCCATGCCTTTCAAATTCACTCGAAAAGTTGCATTTTCTCATGTGATAGAGGAGGCACGGGTGCTTATCCTACTCCCTTCTACTTAGCAACGACGCTAAGCTTGAAGGTCACTAGGTCTTCCTTTTGTTATGGTCTCACAATTTTGTATATGGGTCTAATGTTTATAGTTTTTTTTTTAGTTTTTAGGTCAATCGACAGAGTATGGATCTAGCCATTCCGTATATGTCTTATGTTAATATATGCCACTCGAAACTATATTTTCAAGGTGTTATAGTTAGCATAGTCGTGAACGATCAACTGGAGAGGAGTCAGTTTCCAACAATGGTGACTTACACTCCAGGGAACAACTATTGTTGTAACAGTTTCCTATAGCAAGCTTTTTATACAAATCTTACTTACAAAAAAAAACTATATAAATAAAAATAATATACTAGTTTAAAAAATACTTAGAATAATTTAAAATAATATACTAATTAAGATATACGTGTAAATAGTCCCCGAGGTGTAGGACAGTCGGTGAAAGAGTGTGTTGTTAAGGAACTCCATGATGTTAAGTCACCAGTTCGAAACCTGCGGGGATATAAAATCCAGCCATGTTAAGGGTTGGTGTGGCTCAGGCCGAGTGCAATCCTCGGGTGATTTTGATGGCTTAGATGCACATGAGTCGCGGTTTCTCAGCCACAGGCTAGTCCCGCAGGTCACAGACAAACTAGCAAAAAAAAAAAGATATACGTGTAAATAAGACACTAAACGAGGGTTACTCAATTCATTCAAGCTGGTAACTCTCATATAACATCTCATTTTAATCTATTTACAAGTATCTCCCAAACTAACATATTACTCATATGAGATTTGATTCAAGCATCCCTTATTTAATGTCTTATTTTAAGTTATTTACAAATATTTTTAAAAGGTAGGGAATTTTATTTTTGTGCTCAAAAAGATTTAAGAGATGCGTTCTTAAATCACCATAGTTTTGATGAGTTAAAAGGATAGGAAGGTTGGTATTGTAACAAATATTTTGAAATTGTGACCTAATTTGGGTGTACGCATGGCATTGTAAGAGAAAGTGCTTTTCATCTTCAAGCCTCTTAGTGTCACAAAGATGACAAATTCTTTTGAGACGTGATGTTTTAGAATTGTCTAATGTTGTGTTTTACTATGGAGCTCGTGAGAGTTTGTTCTTATTAGTCTTTGTCAAAGGCCAGAACTATAACATTACTATAACATCTGATTCATCGTTGGCCATCCATTAGTTTGCCTTTGACTACAAACATTTTTCTTGTTGTCCAATGTTGTACACATGCTTAAAGAAATAATCATTTTTTCATAATATTTAAATTACTTTTATCGCACATCTGATTGACTGACCAATTCAATGTCTTTTGGATGAGCTCTAACCGAATGTGATTTTTTTCAAGCTTAGGTTATACCTAATTTTTGAGTTTTAATCACTGGACATGCACACAATGAATTTTTTTTCCAAACGTAGTTAACTTAAGTTTGGATTTTTAATCTTATATAATTACGACATCTATTCATTGAGGTCATCAAATTCATCTCAGAGGAGTAAATACACACGATGCCATATATTGGATGTGAAGTGCATTGCTGCCATGCATTTTTTTGTAACAATATTGTAACCAAATTTGTAACAAAATTTATGGTTATCAACATTCCACTGCTCAATATTTGTTATCTTCGACTATTCAGTCTAGTTTGATGTCTCCTTTCTTTCCCAACCTCTTTTTTCCATCGAGTCCACGTCTGTTATCTCCTAATATATTTTAATAATTTCCTTGTCTGACGTATATACCCCAACCAGACTATCTCTATAACTCTCTAAAACTCACATAGATGGTTGTGCATATAATCATAACCGATATCTACACTTCATGGTAGACTATCCACGAACAAATTTCCACCATTTCCTTCTCCCTCTTCCACATGTTGCAATTTAACAAAAATTTGGACTACTGATTGATTTAACAATAATCTGGACCATTGATTCAATCTTGGGTACTATGAGGCGGGTGGAGATGATTCAATCTCAGGTACCATGAGGCAGGTGGAGTTGGATGCATGCATAATGAATGAAAATTCATAACTTAACCGCTCTAATGACATATACATGTATACAATGTGAAGTGGATTACTCAACTTTTTCACATGAGTGGAGTTTTTACCCTTTTTAAAAGCACTGATTACATTGCAACTGTTTTGATTGTAAATCCATGGTCATGGTACTTATATGTATTGAATGCAAATTCTTGGACATGGTAATTGTATGTCTTGATTGCAAATTCTTGGACATGGTAATTGTATGTCTTGATTGCAAATTCTTGGACATGGTAATTATATGTCTTGATTGCAAATTCTTGGACATGGTAATGATATACATTAAATGTTTGGTCCCAAGTGTTTGTAAATTCAATTATCACCGTGGTTATCATTGTCTAATATATGTGTGTGTGTGTGAAAAATAACAATCAAAAAATTCAAATAGAGTAGAAAAAATTAATAATTACAAAATCTACACAAAATAGACTAAATCACGATGAATATTAATAAAATAGAATACAACTTAAGTTAAATGAATATTGTATAAAACCAAAATAATGGTAGTAGAGTCAAACACTATCCTATTTTAGAATAGGAGCAAATAATTGAATGGTACTTATTCATATGGTTATGAATAAAGTTACATTATCAAATTTATTGAGTCCTTATCTAATCATGTCAAAGTGTTAAAAACTCTATATGAATGTAATACGTGGATGATTAGTTGAGCTTATATTTCGATATAAGCACATAAGTTCTTCATCGTATAGTAATATGTTAACCTTTGTAACTGTTAAGTTTATTAATTATGTATGATAATCTCGACTTAGGTGGCATAAGAAAAATCTGCATGCTCATGAATTTTTAAATTGTTTGCACTTAAAATTCATTAATTTATCTTTCTTTTACATAATTATTATAATTTTCATAAATAATTTAACATACAACATTCTAATTTCAGAAGTTAATGTTAAGCTTAGACCTATATAGACATATTTTTTTTAGTTAACAAATCTCCTTTCAATTTTATTGGCGATTTATTTTATAGAATAAATAAAATTGGTTGACGATTTATTTCAAAGAATTTTGTTGCCTTATATTATAACAAGATGTTGCCATTATTTGTTGGTTTTGATATAATTTTTATTGCTATTATGAATATATTTTAAGTAATTTTGATAAGTAATGCCCCACCACTTCACCCGCAACACAAGTTTTAAAAACATAGGCTAATATAATTTTGGTATTGGTATAAACATATTCAAGATTCTGACATGCAATGTTGTAATTCAAACTTATGCATGAATTCAAATCTATGCACCAACAAATTTTCAGCAGGGACATTGCCACTACAATGGCACTTGTTTTAGCAATGTTGGTTTGTTTCTTTACGCTAGTGTAATGTTCCTTACTTGGCTAGTCTAGGAAACACTGCTAATGTGTGTGTAGGATCAAAGGTTTACAACATATAAATGATCATACAATTAATAAATGCGACAAAGGACTGCAAGTTTGTATTATGATATCTCTGTGGATTACAAAAATGGCCGAATGCGGCTGAATCACTGACAATACTCGACTAGATCAACATACAAAGGATCTTAGCCGAAATATAAATAAGCAACTGCGACTGAATAAAATAATAGCACTCGGCTAGATCAAAAGACAAAAGGATCTTAGCCGGAATACAAATAAGCAACTTCACACATACAAAGGATCTTAGCCTAAATATAAAATAAGCAAATCATGATCAATAAATGGAGACAGTATACACTGGGCTAGATCAAAAGACAAAGGGATCTTTAGCCTATAAATAAGCAAATTAAAAGATAATACCCGATAATATGGGGAAAGCATCAGAATGATGGAAGTTATTCCGATATTTCTAAGTGACTAGGGTGGCTGTCTTCAACACCAAATGACCTCAATCGGGTGTCTTCCTCCTGAATACATACTCCAACTATCTTCCCTTAGACAGCCTTCTCCTTCTAATGACAAGTCGGCACTCCAGATAATGAAGAATTAGGTCGTTGACTCTTCTTTTATAGTTTTCCAAAACCCAAATCATGCTGAAACCCTAAATCACCTGAAACCCTAATTCACTGCTGACTTCTAATACTTTATCATGGCACGACTTTAAAAGCGTTGTTAACTCTTGTTAGCTCAATGTCATTGGAATATAACACCTATGACTAGGGTGACTTCTAGTAAAGCGCTGTTAACTCCTGTTAGCTCAATGCCACTTTCCTCACATTAATACCCTGCGGATCAGTGACTCTAGCAAAGCCGCTGTTGGGTCCTTGTTAGGCCTAATGTCACTGGAATATAACACCTGTGACTGGGTGACCTATAGTAACCCTGTTTACCACTTTTTGGCCTTGGCTATATTCTAACGGATTTTTTTAGACCATTAATCCTCCTCTCCTGAGCTCCTATTTGGAAAGGGATGACAAGCCCCTCCTTCCTCAAAATTGCTTGTCTCAATACCCAGGTGTTGCACACTCTACTGCCCCAAGTAGCTGCCCTAATGGAAGCTCCTTCCATCGGGACATCAAACACTCTCGGCGACTCGCCTTTATTTCCGCCTTTAATTCCAAACTCTCCTCGAATCCACCCCAATTGTCCCTCCTCATCCAACGGGAGCCTCAGGGCAATGAATTCGTCTCCCATCGCTTTTAGGGCAAGACATGTGAACATATTATGAATCTTATTCCTTTTGGAAGCTTCTCATTGGGCAACTTTGCCATTTGCATACATGATCAGAGGGCCATAAAATCTAGGGTTGAGCTTTTCAGCTCCACTCTGTCCCAGAGGAAAGATCATTCAGAGGGGTCAGGAGAGTCTCTGCTGAAAACCAAATCTCCAACCCTCAAAGCTTCAAGACTTCTATCCCGTACACTGGCCCTGACTTATCTTCTCTCATTGGCCTATGCCCGCAAGTTATCTTTCAACAACTTTAGAATCTCCCGACTCTCTATGATTCAATCCTTTGCCTTGGGAGCTCCACTCCCACACCAAGTTGAATTGAAAGTGGAGACCATCTAGGCTCTGAATGGGGTCATGTCGATGGACATGTGCAAGGTGGTGTTGTAGCAATGTTCCCTAAATGTAACCACTTTACCTACATTATTTTTTGTCCTCCTACATAATTCCTCAAACAATTTCTTCTCAACCTACTGGTTGGATACAATCTCGGCCTTACCCATTTGTATGAGGGTGATAGGGCCGTGGTGCTAGGTAGTCAACTCGCCCCTACCCAACCTAAAACAACTCTCCAAAATGTCCCTATGAACTGATCAAGTTCCCCTGGCCACCGACGATGTTCTTTCTAAGAAACCCATGGTCAATACCTCCCCACAGTGCTCTGGCCACCGAATCATGTTGTACAGGTCGATATGGCGAGGAAGTGAGCAAACTTGGTCAATCAAGGATTCACTATGATAGATGCAGCCCTACCTGACCTTGGGTGACCCCGGTGGGATGGTCCATAGATATACTCTCCCATTTCTACTTCAGAATGGGAGTGATCAAGTGAAGCCCTCATGGGAAGATCATGCTCAATTGTTCTCGCTGCAGTTTACACTCACTCGACGGTCTCTATAACGCTCTTTGCTTGAGTCCTTTCCATGATAACCTCTCTCTGATTTGTCTGTGGGTTTTGAAAAACCCCTAATGGCCAAGTGCAGAGGTGGTTCAAGGAATCAAGGTGAGGATTTTCTTCTAAGTCCCAATCCGCACCAAGTAGACTTCATCCTTGTAAAATATGACATCAGCAATGACCCTATATTGGTCATCTCAGACTTCCATCCATCATTTCACAAGCGAACTTGTTCTTGAATATTCCACTAACAAATGGGACTTCCACCCATCAAATCTCCATGAAAGAAATACATGTCTCCTCTATAGTGCATCGACTACAATGTTCTTCCTCCCCTTGAAATACTTGTCAAAGCCTAATGCTTGTACCTTCGCCACCCATTTCTATTGGCACTCAATGAGGTCCTTCTGCTTCAGTTAGGAAATACTTCAAACTGTTGAGATCGGTCTTGACCATGAATTTGTTGCCCACCAAGCACTGTTGTTTGAACTTGGCCAAGGCATGCATGATTGCCAACATTTCCTTTGTCATAAATGGTGGAGTAATAACCCCTCGTGCTGACTGCTTTCTCTTTGGAATACAATGGGGTGTCCTCCCTCAGATCAGTAAAACCCAGACAGATCCCTTCGTTGAATGCATCACACTCTAGTACAATGGCAGGGTGAAGTCCGTAGTGCAATAATCGACATGTGCTCATGGACTTCCTTCATGTGATCAACAAAGGCTTATCAGGATTTCTACCATGAATGTATGCTTGGTAAGATTCACAATGCGCTCCAAGCCGAAACCTGATGAACTGCAGCCTGTAGAATAGTCGCATAACTCAAGAAGCTCCTCAATTCTGTCGTGTTCTTGGGCGTCGGCCAATCCTGAATGGCCCCGATCTTCTCTTGGTGCACTGCACTGCACTTCATGATGTGGCCCAAGTAAAGTATCCCTATCATACCAAACTCACACTTGCACTTCTTTGGTATATAATGATTGTGCTCTTCATGATGCTCAATACTTCATCCAGGTCTTCTTCTATATATTTGCCATGACCTACTATAGATTACATTGATGTCACTAAGAAAACGCAAGACTCCATTCTTAACTCCATCCCCGGCGCCAATATATGGTTCATGCAAGACTGAATGTATGGGTGCATTGGTTAGCCTAAAATGTATAACCAGGAACTCAAAGTGTCCAAAATGACATCGAATGTCGTCTTCTCTATGTCCCATTTCTGATACCGATCCGGTGATATCCAGAGAGGAGATCAATTTTTGAGAAGAAAATCGCCCCATGCAATTCATCCATCAAATCATCAATGCGTGCGGGATAGGGTACCATTTTTGATGGTTTTTCTGTTCAAGTCTCTCAGAATCACGCATCCTCATGGTGCCATCCTTCTTCTAAACTAAGACAACCAGCAATGGCCATCGCTTCAAATTGGATGCTGTGTCCCATCACACAATTCCTTTGATTGCTCTTCTCTCTATCTCATCCTTGAACCTCCAGGATGACGATAGGGGGTGATCATAGGTTTGCCCACCTCCTCTAACTCAATGGTGTGCTCAAACCCCTGGTCAGGTGGTATCCCTGGTGGGTTCTCAAAGACCTCACGGGATGTCACCCCAATAAATTCTCCTTGATCTCCTGTGGTATCAAGGTTCCACCTTCCTAACTTTGGAGTAGTAGATCAAACATTATGTATGCATATGCTTACCTCCTCGCAGGTCTAAAGATCCTTCCATCCTCTTGGTTGAAACCGTCTTGGGTGCTCCCCACACACATACTCTTAGAACAACCTTCTTCCCATCCCGATATCTTAATCCCATTTCCAAGGTTTGGTAATTGGTAGTGATTTTCCCAAGGTAATCATCCACCTAACTCCTAACACCACATCTCGTGGTCCTGGAGAATAACCACATAAATGTGTCTCTCACTTCTGCAGCTGGCTCTAACTTCATTTCTAAGTTTGGAATTATGTCTAAACACTCCACTATGTGGCCATTCAAGCACGAGAACATCAAACCCCTCAAACTCCTCCTCCGGCCCGGGTGCTCATCTCATATTAAGGAAGGCCAATGAAGCTGTGGGTGGGTCTCACCATCTATCGTATGACAATGCTGTTCCCCTAATAATCCTCGGGATACGGAGGGTGGTATCATATCTGGGAACACTGGAAAGGGTCGTTATGAATCCTCGCTTTGTTGGTTTCCTCATGTTAGCTTTTTCTGGCAGTTGTGGGACTACTGAGGATGGGCTCCTGCCGGTGTAGGTGGTCTACGGTGAAGCTGCTCCTCTCACAGGCCAATTTCTCCTCTCAACTAGTGGATCCATTGTCTTGTTCTCAATCATTCACACTGCTTTGTCGCTACCTCTCAATAATATAATGAATCTCCCCTTGCCCATGCACTTGTGGCCTCGGACCTGGGCGATCTCTCGGCAACAAGCAAAAGCTTCTTCCTTTGGCAAGCTTCGGGCTTCTAGTCTCTCATCCAACTTCTCCTTTCTTCCCATTCTCCTCTCTCTGAATGGCTTCCCCGCCTTGGATCCACTCTCTCAAATGGTTTGGAGAAAGTTTTAGTTCTTGGCACTGAAGGTCTCTGGGATCTCAAGTGTGAAGGATGGTATCCTGCAAAGTGGGAGGCCTCAGATGCCTTTACCCATCCTCTTAAAGGCTCTACGATTCCTTCTGTGAATATCATGATCACCTCGTTCTTGATATATCTCACACGCTTACTTGCTACTCCATGAAACTCAGAATGAACGCCTACTAAAAGGGCTTGTTCCTCAGAATCGGGCTAGATCCTCAAGTGTATCTCTCGATCCTTCCTCAAACTCTGTATCCATGAGCTCGAACTGTGAAACTCCCTATATAGGAGGTTATGCGATCAGACTCCAATGTCACTAAATACCCATGATACTACCACTCTCTGTGCCTCACCCTCCAAGTGTAAGGTCACAAACTAATGGCTCCTCTGCCTCATCCTGGGTTGAGCTTGTAATATCGTGGTCTAGCTTCTCACAGCATCTAAGCTCTGGCGAAGTATTTGGACGATCCGTCGAAAGAGGGGATAGTGAGTTTCCCAACTTTTTCGATGAAATCAAGGTTATGCCCCATCTGTTGTTGTGGTCCTCTCCTCTATGGCTCTCTCAAGTAGCTCTCGAACTGAGTCCACAAAGCATTCTACTAAGGTCATGTCCCGATGGAAGTCAAGACCCAATGCTACATACTCCCTACTATACTCTGCAATGTCATCTGCATGAGGGGGTGGCCTCTATGCTATTGGTGGCGGTGCTACTGGGGTTCCCTCTGAAACTGGGAAACAAGGGTCGGGAATCCTACTCGCAGAGGGCAGCGGCAAGTGAGAGGGTGACTGGGTCTACCAGTCAGCCTCCCAAGTTCGCCTGCAGGCTGCATGGACTTGTGTATCCTCGTGCCTAATTTAGCTAATCTATCAACTTGTGCTATGGGACCTAGACATGGTCTCTATGACTAGTTAATATACCATTGATAACTCCGCATGAAAGTCAGCCTGATCTACAGGGCCTTGGCCACGCCTCTAGTCGCTTGAGACATTTTGTCTCCTAGCATCCTCTTCAGCCTCACGCCACCTCTCACGCCTCTCTTCTTCTGCTTCAGGTGTCTCTTCCTTCCTCCGGCGCTAGAGGGAAAGGTGGTAACTGTGTCTATGCCTTCTTTCCCCTCGATGCCCTCAAGGGTGACATATTCGGCTACCCACGGTTCACTTCTCCTGGGTCTTTTGTTGCATCATATTGTCTGTCACAAAATGCACTAAAAGCTCTCGATACCATCAGAATGTTCTCGATTTTGGCTAGTCTAGGGAACACTGCTATTGTGTGTAGGATCAAAGGTTTCATAAATATATAAATGATCATACAATTAACAAATGCGACAAAAAACTGCAAATTCTATATTATGGTATCTCTGTGGATTACAAAATACTAATGCGGCTGAATAATTGGATAAATACTAATTAGATCAACATAACAGATCTTAGCTGGAATATAAATAAGCAACCGCGACTGAATTAAATAACAACTCTCAGCTAGATCAAAAGACAAAGGATCTTAGCCTAAATACATAAATAAGCAACTAAAAAGATAATACCTAATAGGGAGCACTGAAGAATGATGCAGACCCTATGATCTTCCTATGGACTAGGTGTGTCTTTCAACAATAAAATCAACTAACTGCGTCTTCCCTGAATACATTGAACTATTTCTCCTGAGATGCGCCTTTTCTCGTCAATGACAAGTCATAATTTGGATAATAATGAATTAGGTCGTTGATCCTTCCTTTATAGCTTTCCAAACCCTAAATCATGTTGAAACCTCAATTCACTGTTGACTTCCAAAACCCTAATTCACTGTTGACTTCTATTTTAGCTCATAATGACTTAAAAGCGCTTGTTAACTTGTTATAGCTCAATGTCACTTTCCAACATAACACACCTATGACTGGGTGTGACTACTTAGTAGCTGCTGTTAACTTGTTAGCTCAATGTCACTTCCAAATATAACACCTGTGACATTGAGCTCTAGTAAAGCTACAATAGACTCTTGTTAGCTCAATGTCACTTTCCGAATATAACACCTGTGACTGGAGTGACCTCTAGTAACCCTGTTTACCCCTCTTTGGCCCTGGCTATAGTCTAACGGGGTGGTTTAGACCATTAAGCCTCCTCTTCTGGAGCTCCTATTTGGAAAGGGACATTACAGCTAGTCAAAACAAAGAGATACTTTTGATCTTCTAGATTAGGCTTGATTACCTCCTTATAATATCTTAATTTTCATTTTATCCTCTAATTCTTTATTAGACCAAAATTTATCTTTAAATTTAATTGTAATATAACATTTTTAATATTATCATTACTCTACAAAGTGACCTCTTCCTTTATTCCCTAATGATTTAGACAAGAATTGTCATCTTTATTCCAACCTCGCTTGAGTTGCAGGTGGTTTTGATTAGAGTTTGAATCAATCTTAGGAAGCCTCTTGTCTTCCTTGTTGTTTATCTTGTTCTTGTACATTAGGTGCCTATCATAGTCATACTCTTAACGAGGGAGACACTTGCTTCTATGAGAAGGATATGATAGGGTGTATTGCATTTAATTTTGAGATTATAAGTTATAAAACACTTTTGGATTTCCTCTATCTTTCTCCACGATTCTCTAGACATGCTACAACCATATAAAATAACATGAGTGACAAGAGTCTCAAAGAGGAGTTTCTTCTTATCCCATAGCCAAAGGTCCACTAATTTACACTAGTTTTCAAGGCCATAATAAACTTTCCACCCTCCATTTATCCTTTTCTCAATGCTATAGTTCCATTTAAGCTTGTGATGAACATTGATAATGAGATATTTATATGAAGTCACTTCCTCCACGTTGTTGTTGTCATACATGAAATTAGCATATGTTATCCTTTTGGATTTAATTACCATAACCTTCATTTTGTCAGTGTTAACAATCATACCTATACTAGAGAAAAAATCCTTGAGAATTTTTAGTTGCTTGTCAAGATCATACGGACTCCTCGTCAAAAGAACAATATCATCAACATAAAGAAGAAGTATGATGACTATACTAGCAAGATTCCGGCCAACATAACCCACTTCTTCAAAACAACCCTCTAACATGTCAATGTATATGCTAAAAAAGGTAAGGGATAGGGGACAACCTTGCTTGACTTTTATATTATGGTTAATTTCTTCCAACTAGCACTTAATGTTCCCAAACTTGGCAATAACATTCTTGTACAACCTTATCACAAAAACTCTCAACTCAAAAGCAACTTTTAGCTCTTCTAATCTATTCCAAAGGTTATTC
This sequence comes from Picea sitchensis, assembly GCA_010110895.2. NCBI lineage: Eukaryota > Viridiplantae > Streptophyta > Pinopsida > Pinales > Pinaceae > Picea > Picea sitchensis. The sequence goes on along the minus strand of SNQJ01S0059666.1, from coordinate 83,119 downwards.
CTAAGCACTATGTCAAAACATTTTCTAAATTCGATGAATAAACACAAGAGTTTGGTTTTATTATTGTGACTCTCCTCTGCAATAATCCTAAGCATAACAAGGTGGTCCACAATTAAGTGATAGCTCATAAATCCCGCATAATCTTTAGCTCTTTCTTCGTGGATTTCTAGCCATACACCAATATTCTTTTCCAAAATAATTCCATATAACTTGGCTAAAAGGGGGAAAATCATAATGATCTTATAATTAGAAGGATTGTTTTTATCCCCACTTTCAAAAATAGGTACAATGAGGCTTTACATTGAAGGTTTAGGGAAACCCTGCTTCAATACTAAATTGAAGAGTTTCAGATGTGAAGGATTAGGATATGCCCTCCAAGTTTTAAGATTTCTCCTTGGCAGTATTTGATGTCCTTAGCTTTTCCTTTCATGAGCTACTTAACCCCAAAATCTATGTCTTCTATAAAAAAAACTTCTTCCTCTATAGAAAGGGTTTGAATGTTGTCCACGTCATCAAGGGATTCATAAATATTTTTAAGGTAGGAATTCCAGTCCCTCAAGGGAATCATATTGTTTTCTTTAGTTTTACGAGTAAGAATTTGCCTCCAAAATTTCTCAGGATCCATCTTAGGTGCAAAAGCTTCTCTTGCTTTATATTGATATGGTACATTTTTCCCTTTTAAATAGGGTTTGTACCTATTTTTCTTGTCAGATTTGAAGGACTCATCATAAGCATCCCTAATGGATTTTTTTGGCAATCTTACACTCTTTATCATACCAAGGGTTGTTCGTTCTATTTTCCTTTTTACACAATACCTTTATAAAGAATTAGTAAATGGAAGTAGAGAGGGTTGTTGTAAAATTATGATAGAGGTCTTCAATATTATACTTTTTTTTATAGGAGATTTAATTCATTATTTAAATCATTTAAAAATATCAACTTTACCTTTGTTGAAGATCAAGTGTTTTTTATTGCCAAAATTCTCTTCAATGGGGCTTTTGTGCATGGCAAAGTTTAGGGCTAGGGTTAAAGTTCTATGATCAGGTTCGAGCTCATGGTCGTTTAAGATGTTGGAATTTACTGTTTGGTTGTATACAGGGATATCAAATATCACATAATCTAAGACATTGTTGCCAAGCCCATGAATACAAGTCATTCAGTTGAATTTCGATCACTTCATTAAACAATTTGCAAATTATTGGATCCTGAGAATTGCAGAGTTGGATTAGCTCAGGTCCAAACAAATTCTCAACCATGTCTTCTGAGTCTTTTGTATCTGCTAGCTAAAACAAGGTCCTCATGTAGCCACAGAGGACTAAGGTTGGAATCATTGCTTAAAATAATAGCTTGATTAGTTGTTGTTATACCGTTAAAGTCTTCTAGCAAGAGGATATTGCTTCTTTTCTTAGACTGTAAATATCATGTTCTAAGCCATTGTAAGGACAAATTTTATCTAGACAATTTTTCTTATAAAAGGTAGAATTAATAGGTGTGAAATAACATATTGCTATATAAATATTCTTAGCATTAATATATGAAATCTCCATCCTTATGTATTGATTGAAAGGGTCTTCCTTGTGAAGCCTAATGCGAGGAAAAATCTTCTTTTTTATGTATCAAACTATGCCTCCAATCTCTCTGTGGTAGGATCTCTTGTTCAATATTGACCACAAAATAAATCCTTCTATGTTAGGGGCTTTATATCTTTTAGGATCCCAAGTGTCAAAAAACAATGTAATATCAAATTCATTTGGGATCCAACTTAACATAGGCCTTTTGCTCCATGACAAGCCATGACAATTCCAAGAGAGGATATGGAATTTCCCAACATCTTATTTATTATTATCTTTTTAGTATCTATTTCTAACGATAGCTTTTCTATTCCTAATTATTGCCCATTTTCCTTCCTTCCTAACCTCTTTTACCTTTTGAACTTGTATCCTTAATTCATCTTGGTCTTATGGAATGAGGTCTTCATATATAAATATTCTTGACCCTTTTGAACTCATAGTTTTACTAAGTATGTCGTATTTATGGTCATTAGAGCTTACTTTAATACAAATTAACCTATGTTTATGCTCAATTATTTTCCCCAGCCTCTTTTCTTCTATGAGACAAATTGTTTCAATTTGTAATTTATTTCATAGTTCTTCCTTGACTAGTGCTAGTGTGTCCTCATCTTTATTCTCTTTTAAACAAAAAATTACGAGGTTCAAGGCTCTTTTGTTACACTCATGGTCTAGCTCTATAAGCTTATTCATTTCCTCTTTGATGAGTTTGATTTACCTTCCAAACTATTTAGGGCCAAATTGTTATATGGTTTTTCGTCTAGCTCTTTAATATTATTCCTCATATTGAGATTTTTAAGATTATTAACCTCTCATTCTCAAGTTGATTGTTTCTTTTCTTGGATTTTCTTTTCCATTTGCATGAACTTATTTACAATTATATTTTAATTTATTTACACATATTGTTATCATAAAAGTAATTTTTTTGTTTGTATCCGACTTAAACAACAACTGGTCAGGCTCGTACTCACGTGACATGGGGCCGATTCCGACCATTACCACTATAACCTCCAGGTGTACCCCTGCAGTCCCACTCGTGATACACACGACTTTGCAAGGTTTGAACCAACAACGTCACCATGAGTGCCTTAACAGTGTGTTCTATCGCCAACTGATCTACACCTTCAAGACATCATAAAATTAATTATTATATCTTATTTCAATATTATAATTTTTAAATATTAATTACTATAATAATTTATTATTATATAATTAATTATTAATTATTAATAACTTTATTACAACTTATGATATTACAAATAGTTGTAAAATAAGAATTTCTAATAATTCTATTATGAATATACTTTATTATTACACAATGATTTTATATATTACATATCAATAAAATAAGGTTAACTTATTATCCTGTGATTTCATTCCATCACTACGTTGATGGATATTAATAGTACAACATCAATTTTCTTAATCCTCAACTTCTTTGTCTTGATTATGAATCAAGGTGCTAGTTCCAAACATCAACTTATCACTCCGTTATGTGGGTTCTCCTAAATATTTGATGGGGAATTAGAGAGTTGAATCCCACTAGGGTAATATGTTGGGTGGGGGGATATGTGGTGATGTGGGAAGGGAATGGTGATGGGAGGAATATGTGGGAGGTGACAGTTACATGAATAAATAAATGGAAGTGATGGATAAGGGAATGGTAGTGAGCGAAAACACATGGCAATGATAGTTGGTGGAATACATAGGGGAAGGGGAGGGAAAGATAGGAAGGGGGGTTAGGGGGAAGGGATGCACTGTTTTTCTTTTATTTTTAATTTAATGTTTTTTAAACACACACATACGGAAGGAAACCCACCACACACTTTTCCTCATTCCAAGGATAGTACCCCCTGTAAATCAGATTCTTTGTGGCTCAAGGATGGGTCAACATCTCAACAACAATCAAATCACGTAGACAAATCTTATCACAAAGTGGGATTTGAACCTTGGCAATGGAGAAAACAAATTTTCCTTTAAACCACTCGAGCTATATCCAAGTGACTTAAATTTTGGAATATATATACCAAGAGTCGTCATTCCAAGGATGGTACCCAAGGTAAACCATATTTTTTAGGGCTCAAGGCCATATCAAAATTCCATTGGTAAGAATAGAACCTGGGTGGGAAGGAAAACAATCATTCCTCCCAACCACCCAAGCTAGACCTAATTGATAGTCTTGAAAAATACATATAATTTCCAACGATTCATGTAAAACCCCTGTTTCCCCCAATATGTAAATATAATTATTATCATGACCAAAAATTTAGACATACCTGCTATGTGATTATTGAAAGACAATGGACCTTTGATAAACTATGTATTGTAAATATTTGGTTATTAATGCAACATGGAGTTGTTGAAGTACTGTTGAAGGGAATGCATTCACATGTTACAATGTCATGACAGGAAAGGTGCAAGATGGAATCTATTACTAGTTGAAATGACCCTACCAGGAAGTACCCTGTCAATTTAAAGCAGTGCAGAACTTGAATTGTCCTCAGCCCCAAAGATTTGATTACCATTTAGGCTGGCAGTTGGGTAGTCTCCTTTGAGAATCAATGAAGGATGTGCATAGTACCACCGAGAAGCTTATGACAGAATCCACGAGGACTTAGGGAAGAATACACGAAAAGAAGGGATAGAGGATGGTAAGAGGGGGAGGCAGAGATAGACAAACACACACAATTGGGGGAACCTGAGCATGGGAGAAGGGAAGGAGGAAATTCATGGTTCGAGAGAAGAGAAACTGAAGGGAAGAAGGACTATATGCTCCCTAAAAACTTGTTGAAAAAACAGATATCCTCTCGTGGCATAGTATCTTGGCTGGGGGTGGTTGGTTGTAGCAGTGCATAGTGCAGCCTTGCCTATGGTTGAGTGGAGAGTGGAACACCTTTCAATAGTTGCCAACATCTCCAAAATTTGTAGATAAGTAACTCTTATATATTCTGTGTGTTGAAAGGAAATACATAGGTTTACAAGGTCTGCATGATAGTCTCTGTCTTTAGAAAATAGCTGCAAGTTTTTTGTCTGTAGAAATATTGGTTGATGAATGTGTATATTCGTTTAAGTATGTAAATAACTAAAAAACCATGCTATGTTTCTAGTGGAAAGATGAACCCAAATGTTGGTGTGACTGTATATGTTATGGTGATCTTATAATATATATATATATGTAAGTGTATGCACTTGTGTAGTGTGGTATTAGGATCCCTGTAGTGAGTGAATACTTTCAGGGTGCCATGAAATAGAGGCTCCTTGGGTAGGAAATGGAATGCCTTGGACCCAGTCGAGAGCTCTCGAAAACTAAGAAGTCTTGAAAAGGACCGGAGAAAACCCTTGTGAAATTTGGCTAAGTCCTGGACCGGACTGTTAAGCCCGAGAAAGACCCTTGATTTTCCTTGGAGGATCGTGACCGTCGATTTGGCATGGCGGTCATATATGGACTCTTTATCAGTGTAGGTGCAGGATTAAATCTCGACCATCGATCTGGCGAGATAGATAGATCTAGGTTGCTCATTGGAGAGGATGATTTGGGGTAAAACACAGAAGCGAGATCCAACAAGGAGACTCTTAGGTGAGATTTGGACCCTCGATCGGAGAAAGGGAAATATTAACACTTAGCCGTCGATATTTTGCAAGGGCCCCACATCTTCTTGGTGAGTGATAAGACCTTGTTTCACCCTGGAAGGATCATATTCATCGATTTAGCGTGGCAATAAGATCTGACCATTGATCGACGCAAAGGCGAGACTTGGGCTAGACCAGATCTCAACTGTAGATCTAGAGAGATAAAATGATCCTACCTATTATTCGTATGACATCATTCAGAGTCATTTGTGGACCTAGAGGAGATGCACTCCAAAGGAGGAACTCCGAGGGAAGATCTAGATCGTTGATTGGAACTCGAGCACGCTCTGATCCTAGCCATTCATAAGAGGATCTCATTCAGAGTAAGTTGCAGACCTAGGGGAGATGCACTCCAAAGGATAGACTCCGAGGGATGATCAAGACCATAGATCAGTGAAAGGAAGATCATATCCTAGCCATTGGTTTGAGTTATAAGCTTGCGAACTGAGGAGGATCGTATGCCCGCTGATGACAATTCAAATTGCAATAGGTCCATGTGGCATATAGAGATCAGTCCACATGTCAAATGGACATTATGCCACGTGTGAAGAAGAATTGAGTTTTTAGGTAGGACCTTGTAATGGATTATGAGTTCCATGTGTCATGCCAGGTGGAAGGGCCATGATTCAAGACAAGTGGCAACCAACGTGTATAAAGGTGGACATGCGTTAATTTATAACTTGTAGGATAAGATGAGTATGAGCCTCATCAGATTCGTAATTGAGGACAAATGTATGAATCCTTGCCGTTAGATCTCTAGTGAAGATATCCTGACCATTCATCACAAGGTGCTATTCTTATTGAGCTACGAAAATACACTCTGATGGAGGAGATCTGAGAGGAAATTTGGACCGTTGATCTGTTGAGATCAAAGGAGCTCTAAGATACAATCATGACCATTAATATGTCGACATCAAAGGAGCTCCGAGATGCAATCATGAACGTTGATCCATAGGGATCGGAAGAGCTCCGAGAGGATATCTGGGCTATTCGTTGAAGATTGAAGGGTTGGCAAGGCTGTGTGTTGGCTAAGAATGTCGTCGACGATGAAGGCATCGGAAATACAATGAGACTCGTTGATCGGTGGTAGGTCGTAGTTAAACTCCACCATAGATTCATGAAGAGCCTTTAATAGTTTACATAATGGGAAATGACGTCACAAGTGATGTGTCCTGCCAGCGTGACAACCAACTGGTTCCTGAGGTGACATGTGTCATTTTTTGATTGGCCAGAGGAACCGAAATGGGCTTGGACGACCAAGATGCCCTTAGGTTTTGAATCACAATCTAAACTGTTGGATCTTTCTCTCGAGAGATCTCAACCATACATTGACAGACTGCCGACGAGGATCTGGAGAGGAAAGTTGATGATGACATGGGCCTAAGGACTATTGAGGATCATCAGTCTCGTCTGGGATGTGGAAAAGACGAGATCTGGACCGTCGATGTATCGTCAATGAAATTTTAAGGGTGGTAAAGTCTGTGTGTCGGCCAAGAATTCCGATAATGATAAAGGCGCCGGTGAAACAAGGAGAGTTGTTGATTTGCATAAGAGCATTGCGAGGTGACAACTGTTGATCTATGGTAGGTACCACACGATCAATGTAAGAGTTGGTTAGGATGGGAAATAACCTCCCCGCTAGTTGGGATCACCGACACAATTAGAGTCGTCGGATGCTCAACCCTAGGACGATAGGATCTATTCATTGATAGATCCTGATCATTTGTCTATTGATGGCAAGTGGAGATCTGGACCATCATATCTAGATGTGTCATCATCGGGGCACACAAGGGTGAAAGAGTTGGTGTTAAACGTCATGTACTTTAGATTTTTCGACTCACTTAGGTTCCTATTCTCATTTTTCGACTCACTTAGGTTCCTATTCTCATTTCGAATATGAGTTTCTTGGCCTTATCCTTAAACTAGTAGTGTTTTAATACATATACACGGATTTTCCCTCAACATATGCGTACATACGAGAGTTGTCATTCTATAGGGCACGTACACACGCGGTTTTTGCTTAAACAATCATGTACATCAATATTTTTTGCCTAGTTGTTGAGTTTGGTGTTTGTTGGGAGAGTTTTGATGGTTGCTAAGTCTTCTTGGGTATCTGTCATAAATGTTGAGTGCCCACAGAGTGATAGGAAACTTTTCTTTGGTTGAATTTTCGGGCGGTTTTTCTTTCTCATAATATTTTTCATTGGTTGTACTTGCATCTTGGGCATAGTGTTTACTTCTTGGTATCCTGCTTGGTTTGTCTCTTTTTGCTTACAGTAGGGTCTATATATCAAGTTGTTGTTCAGTCCTTGCATTTTCATTTCTTTATATTGAAAATTCAAAAAATACATTTTGCATTTTGGCATTTGCTCTTTTGGGTTATTTGTCATTGTTCTTGATACATGTATGGAAATATTGCATCATAGTGAAATTGCAGTGTTGAATTGAAAGTTTCATTTTGAAAAGCTTATCATCTTTTGAGAATTGAAATTTAGGACTTAGCTTTGTGTTCATATTCATTTCTTTTATATGCTGAGTCATAACATCATTAGTTTCACGACCACATCGTTTGAGTAAACAAAAGCCATTAAAAGTAACACTGATTAATTTAAAATTGATTAGAAACGATTTTATTTTTCAGAAGTACACAAACAAGCATATGATATAGAGCCTTGGAATAGGATTTTGTGAGTAAAATTCTCCAAGGCTATTAAACTCAACATATGTGTCTAACTAAGGGAGTGGTGAAATCTATTGTATAATTGTTGACGCCAGGAGGCTCCTCTCACACCAGAGTTAAGCACAAGGTCACACGAAGTTGGTTGCAGAGATATCCCTCTAATACCTTCTTAGTGCCATAGATATTTTTGGGGATCTGTTCATATATGGGGGTCTTGCTAGTGCCTTTACCTCAGTGAGAGGTGGTGCTTTAGAGATTTCGGGCTTTGTTACCCTGCCCATACGGTGGAACCAACTTACGACTATTCGCCTACGCATCAGTTATATCGTGGTGGCTTTAGTTGCTTAACGTAGGTAGCCACATAGGTTACTTGCATGGGTTATTATGTAGGTACCCTAAGTCAGATAAGGGTTGGACAACACACAACCTTTATGGAGGATTACCTCTCCAGGGGGATCTGACCGACTGCACTGTTAAGCCCACGAGGGCCCATATAATTGATTTTGATATTCCACTCTCTTCGAGTACACTCTCTCCAAGTCCTAGGGTGGTTTCCTTTGATTATAATGATCTTGTAGAGCCTCAACTTCCTTCTTATACACCCTTCCAGATAAGGGGAATTCTTAGATATATTGTAGATAAGGTAACCTATGCAAGTATTTTATCCTCTCGACTTGGAAAGCTTTGGGTTTTCCCAAGCTTGTGTCATCTATCTGTGAGTTTCTGACTTTCAACAGAAGTCTTGGACAAGAGCCCTGGCCTCCCCCATGATATGTTGCTTAGAACAACATTCTCAAGTCTTGTTTAAGCTCTTTTCAGACTCTCTCAAAAGCGAAAAGATTTCCGAGTGAACTTGTCTTTTTCACACTCATTAAATGGATTTGAAAGGACGTCTATTTGGTGTAAGTTTAACCCTTTTTCGAACCAAGTAAACTAATTTCAAAAAAAGGAATACTCTAGTCACTAGTGGCTAGAAGAGTTCTCCTGGGTATTGTTTTATACTTTTTCGGGCCTAGGGGACTAAATTCAAGAAAAAGGACATTCTTTAGAGTTAAGTTGTAATTGCATCTCATTATCTTGATTGTAGTATTGAGCCTCTTGTCGGTTCCTGCTTTCGTGTTATAAGCCTATTACCTAAACAATTTGCATCACCAACCAAGCATATCCTTGTTTATATCATTTGCAGCTTGACACCCTATACCCTAAGAGGAAACATTCCCCCGAGTGTCCATGTCCTACATGCACCACCTTGCATTGCACATATGTATATTCCACTGTTGGAACTAGTTGCTTACTCGCGACACTCGTTTCCTCCTCTGTATCATAACATTCATTTGTCTATGAAAAAACAAAAAAAGATGGGCGAGAAAAGAATATTATTTCATGTTGGCAGCAGTTGTGTTGCCTTTGAACAAAGCACAAACTTTTGAGTCCACTTGTCATCCAAAGTTTGGGTTTAGCATGACCTTAGGAAGTTGATCTCGTTACTTAGAGTTTACTCCTCCGACTAGTTACTCATCCAGTCCCTATGGAGAATTTGATTGGTACCTCTTGCATCACAAAGTTTCATTATTAAGTCTATGCTGCCATAGTTCTCCATATGTCTCATGCTCTTGTTCAAAGGAAGTCTATAAGCCTGTGTCGACCATTTCTCAAAAGTATTGACTTTACATGTCGGCCATACCCTCAGTGTGTCTCCGAGTTACATGAAGCTGTAGTCCTACCGGGCACCCTGGTCTTACTTTCATTATGGGTAGGTAAACTTGAACCCAACAATTGACATCTCCTCATTGGTCACTGAATGGGGGGTTTACCTTGTGTTCGACGACAAGAAATCTATTCACATATTGGGATTCTTGCAATTTATTGTATGCCATTAGCCTTATTGGTGGTTTCCTCGCCTTTGTCGACATATTTTCTTATTGGCTTCTATTTAGAGGGTGTTTTTTATGCACTGCTTGCATCTAGTGCATGCGAAAGACGCATAGGGTCGTTGGTTTGTGAACATGTTCTTCATCCGAGTTCCTCCAAATCATTAAGTTATTGCTTTGTACCTAGTGTTGATTGATGAGAGATTCCTTAATGCTCTCCTTTCAGCAGGTCTCCTTCCATTGACTTCAACTCATCGATTATGGAAACGAGGCCTAGAGTCCTATGAGTACCTAGAGGCTTGCAGTCATCAGTGGCAGGTTCTCTCGCCATTGAAAGTTGGGAATACATCAATGTCTCATGATCGATGTATTCTTCAAGTATTTGAACTCAACACCTTTATTCACACTTGTAAGAATGTGCTCTGTTCCTTGATACCTACTTTCATTATCGGTAGGTTGTCTCACGTTTGTTAGCGATATACCTTAATGATCGGTAATCAAACGAAGTATCATTATGTTCAACCTCAACTCCTCTATTCACATGATGTAGACTTGCACCTTTGGTGAATCTTTTAGAAGACTTGAAGACATCAGTTTATAGTAGCATCTTTCCTGAGTTGTTGCTATCATTCATTGGACCAATACCTATATGATTTCAGTGATCATGGGAGATCAGATTGTACTCCATTTTATACAGATACCTTCAGATTTATTTTAAGACTGGTTTTCACTTGGCCTTGCTCGTGACTATGAAAACCTTTGGCATGTATCTACTTTGAATTTCCTATTCATGGGCATGGACAACTGTTTGTTATATTTCCACATGGATTTGTAGTGTAATTCAAATTGGCAACTGTTATAGGATAAATCGGTATATGCAGACACTAACAGATCTCCCTAGATCCACCTAGATCTAGAACAAAACAGGACAAGACATGGCACTTTCCCTAAGTTACAATCATTGAATTTGTCATTGAAGAAGAAATAAGTGACATACCTTTAGATATCGCTTCCTTATGTCTTTGTTGTCCCTTTTTCTTTTTGGTAGCCTTGTGATAATCAGATCTACAACGACACAAATCGACCAAGGTGAAAGCAACAATAATACATTCAATGAAGACCTAAACATGTAATCAAGGAGTCATGTAATAAAATAAAATTGATTTTATGGGAAAGGGACATGCCATTGTATTATATTAAATGAAAGTAGAAGATACAACCAGATTGGCTTGATGTTGCAAGCTTCCTTTTGGTGGTCCTTTGTTCCAACACACACACTTGCTCCAAACTTGCATGAAGAAGATCCACTATGGTTTGATGGACAAATGGAGGCCTTAAGCACCAATTCAAACATGATTCCTCACACAATTCTGAACCTATTCTTTTTATCAATTCTCTATTCAATCTTGCTTAACCTTTTCCTTGAGAATCCTTTCATTATATAGGAGAAGGAGAGATGGTTAAAGGGATGAGGATGATCCCACTAAATCTGAGAAGTCAGTAGGATGCCAACCATGCGAATGCCAACTCATTTTCTAGAAGATCCTCTTCTAGAACCTTCGTAACCTCTTCT
>SNQJ01S0059666.1:56498-71787 GCA_010110895.2 Picea sitchensis | reverse complement strand
GTTCTTTGTAGCATGAAGAGGAAATTGACAAAGTGCAGAAGGGGTAACCTGAAACAGTTCGGGTACGGGTCGATTTTGGTGTCTTTCTTCCTTGAGAGGGTCCCACTACTGCGTCTACAGGTATATTGGGGTTTATCAGCCCCACGGGATCCGAGGATGATGAGGGGGTCTAACCTCATGGCTCGGCACGTAGCAGGCCCTATAATCAAATATAACGATTCATTTTTTCACTAGTTGAGGCCCCAGATGATGATGATCGATGACTATGCATATGCAGCCATGGATTTCCGAGGAGATCCGGATTTGGTTCTGCCTGAGGATGCTCAGTGGGGTGACTTAGGTAAGAAGTGCACATTTTGTTTTTTAAATGTTTTTGTAAATTTTATTATATAAAATGTTTTTATGTTTTCGATCTAAGGACTAATCAAAAATTTCTTTTGATGAAACAGATGTGGGGTCGTATTGATCTCCAGGAACATCTCCCATTTAGAGACGAGGGGAAGTGGCTCCAGTGGCAGAATATGATGTTGAGGACTATGAGGCAATTGAACATAACTTAGAGGGACTGACTGCAGATGTCCGAGACATCTCTATTGAGGAGATCCCGAGATGCTATCAACACCATACTGTGGGCGTGTCTAAGTCTCTTAATCAATTGCTCCATAGGGTAGGCTGAGCAGTTGTATGTTACTATGAGCGTCATCCGTGATGCTAATTTGTAGAAGCCATGGGCTTCATATTTTGATATTTTGGTCTTTGGACAAAAACTTTTGTAAAAATTTTGATCGTTAGATATATATATGCGGTTTCTACTGGCTTATTTTGTTTTATATAATACACATGATGTGTGATTGGTGTTATAAGAGTCTCAGATGTCTGTCTAACACATAATTAGCTAAAGCATCAGTCAACGTATTTACACATCTAGGAATGTGCTGATATTCGATATAATCAAAATAACATTCCAAAATGCGAATTCATAGATATACCTGTAATAAAGTAGGACTTCAGATAGCATAGACATTACTTAACTGTAGCACTACTAGCTGTGAATCAAGTCGTATAACCAGGTGGCGGATACCAAGTGAAATAACATCAGTCAACAATTCGATAACGACGCTATATTCTGCGATATTATTGGTCGCACGACCGAGGCAAACACCTCGTAGACTTATAAGTTCGTTTGTAGGTGCATAAATTTCCCATGCAGCAGAAGCTAGGTTCTGAGTACTACGACTAGCGCCATCGACGAAGCCAATGTGGGATAGCAAAGACTTCGACATCTGGAAACCAAGCATAATGCAAGGTAAGCGGTCGAGGGTAGAAACCAAATAACGAAAAAGAACACTAAAGTAACACACAACAATATGATACAATAAAATATAAGCACTTATGCACATATGACCTAAGCATAGTACTTTTTTAAGTAAAGCCCATTTCTAGGTTCACTCAAAGGGACACCATCATAGTCCACTAACTCGTAGGCTCCTTTCTCCAACACTCGTATGACGATATAAGGACCTCGCCACATAGCCTCAAATTTTTCGGCTCCTAGCAAATCCTGATCTTGTTCATAAAGGAGAACTAGATCACCTTCAGAGAAAACGCGTGGTTTGACATGTTTGTCGTATTGGGCTTTGACATGTTTCTTCTGGGTTTCTATAACTAGGGTGGCATCATGACGGGTTTCGTCCAGTTGCATAAGATACAATAGACGTTCTTCTTCAGTAGAAGTGTTTGGGGGAAGTTCAACGACTTGATTTAGAGATACTATCTCACATTCAATCGACAAGATGACTTCTATACCATAAACTAACTGGAAAGGTGTAAACCCGGTAGCATACTTGACGGATGTCTGGTAAGCCCAAAATGCGGAAAACAACATTATCTGCCAACTAGTTTTGTGAATCCCTATCAATCGTCGAAGCATGGTAATGAGGACTTTGTTTATTGCTTCAATCTGGCCATTGGCCTGTGGGTAATAGGGTGTTGAGTTTTCATGGAGAAGACCCAACTTGTTGGTGAGTTCAGACATCATGAAGTTTCTAAAGTGGCTACCATGATCAATAACGATAGCTTGGGGAACACCAAACCGAGCAATGATATGATTGAATATGAATAGTGTTGTAGTTTTTCCCATATTGTCGAATGTAGGCATCGCCTCGGCCCATTTTGTAAAATAATCTATGGCTACAATAATGTATCCATGCCCTCCGACCAAGTGAGGGTGACATGTCATGAAATCGATACCCCATTTYGCAAAAGGTCTACAGGGTGTAGAGGAGCAGGGTATGATCGTATTTTGTTGTTGTATGTTTGGAAGGCGCGACATTTTTGGACAACGATAATACAATCTTTGAATAAAGAAGGCCAAAAATACCCAGCGCGTAAGATCTTTTGGGAAGTAGCATACCCATACATGTGACCACCACATGCTCCAGAATGGCAGTCATTCAAGGCTTTCTCGGCTTCGTCAAAGGTGAGGCATCGTCGAAAAACAGAGTCAATCCCATGACGATAAAGAGTATCACCGAGGATAATATACTGACGGGCTTGGTAACGTATTCGACGGTGGTTAGTGCTATACAAATCTGGCTGGAAAGTCTGAGTTTGGAGATATATAATGATATCCCCATACCAAAGGTCATCGGAACTGATCAGAAAAATGGATTCATTGGGTAATGAATTCTCTGCTACATTTTCCGTCTCAGAATAGGGAAGGTCACATATCAATTCGACAAACACCAAGGATTTCTTGGACTTAGCGCGTTCGAATTCTAAGTCAAACTCCTGGAGTATTACGATCCATTTGGATTATTTCCCCCCTAGCAATTGGCGTGTAAGAATGTGTTGCATAGGGTTGCAGTTGGAAATCATAACAGTGCTGCGTAAAAGGATATAGTGCCAGAAACGTTGGACGACTTGGACGACTACCAAGGCCAGTTTTTCAACATGTAAATACTTGGTTTCGGTAGTCGTGAGAATCCAACTCAAATAATAAATGACATGTTCGTCATGAGAATCATCCTCCTGGACTAGAACCATAGCAATGGTAGAGTCCGAGGCTGCGAGATAAAGGAAATAATCTCGACTGTAATTGGGTGGGAAAAGTAGTGGGGTACGGGTTAAAGTCAGTTTTAAAGCGTCAAAAGCTTTGTTGGCAGTGGTGTCCCATACAAACTCAGAACCTTTCTTGAGCAGTTGAGTAAATCCGAGGGTTAACTCAACGTAGTTTGGGATGAAACGACGTAGAAAGTTTTCTTTCCCTTGCAAACTTTGTAACTATCGAAGTGAGGAAGGAGGAGTGAGATTAAGAATCTCCTCGACCTTCAAAGGATCTACCCTGATCCCTTGACGTGAAACAATAAATCCTAGAAGTTAGTCGGATTCAACACAAAAAACACATTTGTGCGGGTTTAAGCGTATACGGTAAAACCGACATCGAAGGAAAATGGCTCGGAGGTGTGTTGGATGATCTACACGGTGCATGGAATGAGCCGGTAGGTCATCGAGATATGGTTTCACAATGTGTTTTATATCATGAAAGGCATAAGACATAGCACGTTGAAAAGTCGCGCCGACATTCTTTAAACCAAAGGGTAGTTTCTAGTAGGCAAAAGTGCCCCAAGGACAAATAAAAGCGGTCTTGTGTTGGTCGGCGGGTACAATATTGATTTGATTATATCCGGAGAAACCATCCATCAAAGAGAAGATTTCACTCCTGGCACAATCGTCGACGATTTGGTTAATGAAGGGGGTGGGGAAGTTGTCTTTAGGACAAGCTTTGTTAATATCCCTATAATCAACGCACACGTGGATCGTACCTTGTTTCTTGTTAACCGGAATAAGATTGGAAACCTAGTCAGTTAGAGCCACAGGGTAAATAAAGCCAGCTTTAAGAAGTTTCTCAACTTCAAGCTTGATAGAAGCTGCTTTACGCGGGTGGACCGGATGAAGTCGTTTCCGGACGGGTTTAGCACTCGGGTATGTCTTAATCTCGTGTACAACAATTTCGGGGTCAATACCCAACATTTCTTCATAGCTCCATGCGAAGACGTCACCAAATTCTTGAAAAAGAGACTTGTAGGTGACAACTTTGTCGTTGGAACACGAAGCTCCGATATGCGCATTTTCGACAACTCCAGGTTTAATGGATATGTCGAGGGGGATGGTGGGTGATATATTACTTTAGTTCCCTTCGTAGAACATATCGTGTGTAGACTCGGGAATGGTATAAATGATGGCAACGGTCGACGGATTTGAGATCCATTGGTAACTCTCAATGGTGTGTTGTTCCAGGAAGAGAATTGAATGATGATGTCCATCGTCCTAAGGGGTATCTTCCATGGACATAACAGACATAATCATCTCGTTTGTAGGAAAAATGACACGGAATGGATCCGAAGATAAATCAACAAGAGAGGGGTTAGAAGGGGTTGCCGATTGAATGGCTTGATAAGCGGATTGGACCGGACTCAAAGGCATTTGGTCGCCATAGTGAAGATGATCACCAGGGTTGGGTACTATCCACGGGTCATAAGAAGCAGAGGTTTCTCCAACAGAGGTGGAAATCATGTTGATTGAGGCGACAAACGGATGTGGAACATCGGGTGGTGGAATGGGGAAAGTACCCATCAAAGAGGAATCTTTAAGAAGACCCACACCGACATTCTCATACCCGGGAGGTGTCTTTGAAATGAGAGGTACGTTGTTGGTACGAGAGTTAGAATTGAAAAAGGCCAGCTGGTCAATAGTGACCACTTTTCCTTGGTGTGGGAAATGTAACATGCGGAAAAGTGTGGACACAATCGCACACATGGAATCGATCCAGCTGTGGCCAAGCAAGAGGTTATAATCGAGAGGTGCATCAAAGACCTCAACTTCAACGTTGACCGTTTTGCCTTCCAACGTAATGGGAAACGAAGGGACGACATCGTAGGGCTTAAAACCAGAGCCATTAAAGGCCTTAAGGGTGTTGTGTGATTAAGTAAGGTAAGGAGAACCAATGGATCTCCAACAATAGATAGACATGACGCATGTCGAGGCTCCCTCGCCAATAACCGTTCTACAAATATTTTTGGTTTCAACGACAACTTGTATCTGAAACGCTAATTGAGGGGGGAGCCTTGGAATGTGATCTTCCAGGTCAAAGATTATTAAGTTCGTATCCATGGGATCGATTCCATGAATATACTTTAATAGAGCCCTTCGTTGCGCGGGGCAACTTTGGAGGGCTTCGAGGGCCAACATCGTGGAGGGTGCTTGCGCAAGATCTTCTACAATGTTGTAGTTTTGAGCAACACGCGCATGAGGATCGAAGGCAGATTTTTGAACAACGCCCTTGGGAGGAGGGCGAAGAACAATATCGAAGCTTGGTCGTTCGAGATGAAGAGGACTGTTGGGAGGTGAAGTCGAGGGAGTCGATTGTACCAATGGCGGTGGTGTATCATCAACTTTCTCCTTGGAGGGAGAATAATCTTTGGCCCGAGTGGCGATAGCAATGTTGTTCTTATTTGAATTACCTGTGCACATTAGGACGTATGAAGTATTATAAGGATAAGCTTGGTCATGAATGACCAGTTGGGCCTGTTGTTGAGAAGGGAAAGGTTGGGACAAGACGACAGGTGTAGGAGGCTTCGAGGCCCCTTGAAGAAATTTAGTGACTTTAGCTCGTCTCGGACAATCTTTCGTGTAGTGATCATCACCACATATAAGACATGGATATTTTGGTTTACGCTTATCCTTCTCGTCAACAGGTTGTGTTTTTGTTTTTCCGGATTGGGGGTTATTTTTATCTTCCTTATTCCTACTTTTTCCTTTTTTGGATTTATTTTTACCGGCGGGGGTGGATTGAACAGAGTTCACCTCATAAGTTTTGTCGTTGGAAGGAGCGGGAGACAGAGCATTATGTACATTAGAAGCAAAAGATTTGGTATTGGTGTGAGAGGTTGACATAGATTTGGAGTCAGCATGGAAAGTGCCAATCACACCGTCAGCAACATGAGAGGCTGCTGGGGTTGTCGAGGTAGTTGTGGTAGAAGGACGAGGAGCGTCAGTGAGAAAGTCGTATAGGGTACCCGTTTGTGAATAAACGAGATCAAGGTACTGAACATGGCTAATCGCTTGCTCTTCGGTGACAATGCCACCCATGACAATATCACGGGAGATTTTATTCACGAATGATTTAGTGAACCATTCTGCCAATAGTTGATTGGGAAGATCGAGTTTGGTCAAACGTTGTCTTCGTCTCCACTCATGAATGTGAACGGAAATATGAGTGGCCTTATTTTTCTTGAAGGAACTTAATATCTCGGTTCCCGTTTCATAGCGGATAGGCAATTGGTAATGGGTGAGAAAAGCCATGGAGAGGGTATTAAAGTCAGTGAAGAAGCCTCGGGGTAATTCTATATACCACTTTGCAGCTGAACCGATAAGGGTTCGTTGGAAGAGTCTTAACCTAATGGAGTCGTCCATCAAAGAGTTGGATGAACACCAAAGGTGAAAAGTCATAACGTGGTTGTTTAGATCCTCTCCCAGTTTACCATTGAACTTGGGAATGTCGGATGGTAACTTGGCCGGTATAACGGGCCAATGGGGAGAATGAAGGATAGGGTCGTTCAAGATCTTAGATAAATCAGGGAGGTCCAGAGTAGCGAGATAGGGTAATTGTCTATTCACATGAGGGTACTGGTGACTTTGGGGAGGAAGTCCCGTAGGTATACCAGTAGGACCGTAAGCAGTTTGCATATAATGAGAAGATCCGAGCATATTCAGTTGTTGGGTTTTAGACATGTGGCCCATAGGGTTGTGCTGGTTAGGGATGTTCGAACCCCAGATGGGCTTAGGTGGACCTGGGTATGGCTGGCCTGTACGAGGGGGTATGAAAGAGCTAGTTGGAGGTTGTTGCCCCCCAGTTGATTGGGGATTACCTTGGGTAAGATAGTTCCAATACTGGGTCAAGGCCATAGGTATGTTCTGTCCAAAGGGTGGGGTAGGTGGGGGTTGTCCTCCAACTGGGGGTTGCATCCTAAATGGGATTTGAGCGCCATATGGGGGTAAGGTTCCAGTGTGGGTTTAACCTCCAGGTGGGGGTTTTCCTCCAACTAGAATTTGATAAGTAGGTGTGAAAGACTGAGTGATGCCACTAGGGCCAGCTCCACCAGGAAAAGGTGTATAGGAGCCTCCGGAGGGGGCACGAGGGAGTGTCAGAATAAAACCAACAACAACATGGTGTTTCAGAGGGGGAAATACTCTAGAAACTCCAGATGGACCCTGAGTAGGAACATGGATAGAATCATTTAACAGATTATATCTGGGGGGAAGGGACGGGGTAGGTCTAGGTGTTCTAATGGGAGATTGGATAGCCACCATATTCTTGGTGTGAAGCTCCGTAGTATCTGGGACCATTGTATAATGGGCCATTTGAAGGGGGATAGTCAAGATATGGTTGGCTGGCTGAGCGTCTGAACTAGGGAAATAATAGGTAGTAGTAAAAGGTATTGCGTCTGGATCAGATGTTTCGGGCAGCTTAGGTGTGACAGTGATATCAATGCCTGCTCTTGATCCAAAGAGATCCTGTCTAAAAATGCTAGTAGTCCAAAAAGGATACTGGCCTTTAGGGCCTATGAAAGGTCTGGTTGGTAATCCAGAAGACTCAACAACAATTTCTCTCGATGAATTCACTCGAACAATACATCTCACAGAGACGGGAGGAAGTTGCAAGCCCTCTAGAGAATCTGTAATTCAAAATTGTTCTAAAGAGTCAGTTCTTTCCACTCGTGGATTGGCAATGTCTTGGACTTCAGTCTGTTGAGGAGAGCCCTCCGGTGAGTTGGTAGGCAAGGGTTGAGAACCTTCCAGATCTTTTGAGGGTAGTCCTTGCATTCTCCACGAGCGACGTGGAGGGTCAATGGTGATCGATCTAAAATCTTACGAAAGAAATTCTATGGCCAACCACAGAGAGCAACAATAGTCACTAATAAAATCTAGAGTTCAAACCATGCAAACAAACCTTTTTTTTCCAAAGTCACTAGTTGGTGACGAAATCCAATGTCACGAAGTTGAGATAAGAAGGGGCTAGGATAGAGTGGGTGGAAAAGTTACATGGACGACCTGCTTAACAGACTTACACCTTGGTGCAAGATCCCACACATAATCGTGGGTATACCCTCCAAGGAGCCCGAGTGAGTTTGACCAACGTCGATTCCAGCTACCGTAGAGACTTGCCCCTCCACAGTCACTTTGTGTTAACAATTGCTAAGAAGATAGGCCACTAAGGTTACCAAAAACAACAATGATGCCTAGGGGAACAATCGACAGTCCGATCCACGAATAAAGGCAGGGTATCTAGCCTGAAATCAACTCGAGAGTCTTCCACTCATAATTGTGGGTATACCTTCAAGCGACCCCCATAATACGCGCAATCTCTACACCAAGACCAACAAAGCAAGGTGAGCAACTCTGCCAGTCTTAATGCGACCTCAGGTTTGACCCTTGTGTGAGAAGGGCTTCCCAGGACAAAATGTTGCAAATGGATTTCAACACTCCCTATCACAAGATACTGCAGTGTGTTTTATGCTTTGGAGAGTGTGCCTTACAACCTATTCCAAAGCGCTAGCCTAGCTAATGTTGGTGAGAAGAGTTTCTAGAAAATAAAAGTTACTAATAAATTTTAGATTGCGTCGTGTTTTAGAGGCTGTTGTTTACGCAAGAGGAAGATGGAAATGAAACCAATGTTGTTGAGACCTTGACCCAATAATATGTAAATAGAGATGAAGGATGCAATTTTTCATTCAATGAATTCTATCTACAACAGGGAGAAGGTGTCTTTTCTAGAACTATAAGCTACGAAAAGTACTTTGCTTTTTCTTGAACACGATTGCAAACAACCATAAAAATGAAGTTTCTCAATTTTCTCTTCTTTTTCTTTTAGTAAAAAGAAAAAAAAATTGAATGCAAAAACTTTCTTATGAATGATTACTCAACAATAACAAATGGTTTAAATTTTTCTTTCACAAACCAAAACAGGGATGTAGGGAAGAAAGCTCAAGTAATCAACGAAAATTGATACACCCAACAAGCAACCAAATCAAACTTTCAACGTAAATAAAAATAAAAATGACAAGAAAGTAGTTCTCCAAATGCACATGGACAAAGAACTTTCCAGGAAGCAAGCAATCCAAAAACACAATCAATCCCAACTTTTAATCCAATCAAAGTCTTTTTGATCAAACAAACACTTAGATCTCAGAATAAGAGATTATACCCTTGTCGATAAAAGGTCCAGAAGTAAAAACTGGGAAAAAATGATTAAGAAGAGTTTCCAATCTCCGAAAACCAGTCAACTGCGAGATTTGAAAACAAGAAACAGTCAAACATCGACAAAAGAATTTCTTCCCACGTAAACTAACAAATCTGGGCATCAAAAAGATAAGAAGACCTAATCCAAAAAAATTACAAATGAGTTCGCAGCCTAGTAGTGGAGTACAGTGCGAAAATTAGGAATTCTCGTAGTCTAGACACTGGAAGAGTGCGAGAAGGTAGCACTGGACTGAACAGTAGGGTGCGAAAATCAATGGTTTTCACAGGCTATAAAGAGGTACAGTGCGAGACTATTTGTAATCCAGAAAAAATTGGAAAAAGGACAAAAATTTCGAGTGAACTTCTAGGTCCAGAGAGTCTATATGGATCTCCCACAGACTCAGAGACTGGTTGGAAATGAAAAAGAGTAGGCTAAGAGAAAATGGCCAACAAAAAACACAAAATGAGTCGTATCCCCAGTGGAGTCACCAATTTTGTTATAGGATAAATCGGTATATGCAGATACTAACAGATCTCCCTAGATCCACCTAGATCTAGAACAAAACAGGATAAGACATGACGCTTTCCCTAAGTTACAATCATTGAATTTGTCATTGAAGAAGAAATAAGTGACATACCTTTAGATATCACTTCCTTATGTATTTGTTGTCCCTGCTTTGTTTTGGTAGCCTTGTGATATTAGATCTACAACGACACAAATCGACCAAGGTGAAAGCAACAATAATACATTCAATGAAGACCTAAACATGTGATCAAGGAGTCATGTAATAAAATAAAAGTGATTTTATGGGAAAGGGACATGCCACTTTATTATATTAAATGAAAGTAGAAGATACAACCAGATTGCCTTGATGTTGCAAGCTTCCTTTCGGTGGTCCTTTGTTCCAACACACACACTTGCTCCAAACTTGCATGAAGAAGATCCACTATGGATTGATGGACAAATGGAGGCCTCAAGCACCAATTCAAATAGGATTCCTCACACAATTCTGAACCTATTCTTTCATCAATTCTCTATTCAATCTTGCTTAACCTTTTCCTTGAGAAACCTTTCATTATATAGGAGAAGGAGAGATGGTTAAAGGGATGAGGATGATCCCACTAAATCTGAGAATTCAGTAGGATGCCAACCATGTGAATGCCAATTCATTTTCTAGAATATCCTCTTCTAGAACCTTCATAACCTCTTCTTCCTTTTAAGCTTTGAAGCAGGTTCGCACCCTGCCTATAGAGCAACTGTGAACACCTCACAATCCAAGTATAGAGTAGCCTGCAAGAATCAGGGTTTTCACACCGTACAATATGTGCAGCCTATGAACTCATCTTAAAAATATGTTTTGTAGAAGAAGACAACAATCACTTTTCTTAGGCAAAAGGTCCTTCTGAGAGCTTGAACACATAACTGTCGAGACATCACCAGAGTGACCAAAATAATGTGTAACAATAACCATGTGTACAAAGTCATTATGGATTGTAATATTCTCATGAGAAACTAGTTCGTCTAGTTGGGTCTCCATTATTCCACTTATGGGAATTATAATGTATTTTGATCATCATAGATACTCCTCTGACCTCACACATTAGGGGGAATTTGTTATAGCAAGATTTTCCTCACCCCATGTAACTTGCTCAAAAGGCCTTTTCCATTTCCCTATGTAGACTTGAAGTCCCCTTTTGCACTTCCCAGAGCTAAAATCATATTTTCCCACATATACGCATCCTATCAGTTATACATTATGCATATACGCAGGTTGCACCATTACAACCCACGTACATCGAGTTTGGTACTCAAAATTAAAAATTGTTGCGGGTTTCCATGTCACGTCACAAGATCCATGATCCTTGACCTTCCATATACTGGAAACGTTTCGACTTAGCCCTTCAGTTCCATTTGAAGGCCATAGATGGGCCATATCCAAACCGTGGAAAGGGAGAGAATTCAACTTTTGAGAGCAAAGTTACTCTGGAGAAATTATTCACTTCATATTGAGTCTACATCCCTTTGTCCTTTAAAGTCTGAGCACATTGTTCAGCCCCCAGGCTCTTCCCTCTTTGATGGAGAACCTCATTGTCTCTCTTATATGAGCTTGCCTTTGGTGGAGGATTGAAGTGGTGGAGGCCCAGCTGGAAGGAGATTAGTTTCTCAGTTCCAAGACGTGCCGACACGAAAGTTTGTCACTCATACACTTCTATTGATCATATTTTAATAGAAACTATTTTCTCGTCCAATTAATATCTTGTAAATATTTGAATTATTATTCCATGGGCATATTTTTTATGATTGTTGATGGATTATGCTATTATATGTGCTAACAATATATATTATTGCCATATGCTTTCATATCTTGGTTGTTGAGGAAAAGTTGCAGGTATAAAGCTTTGAGTCGAGTGCTCAATTGTGGTCTTCATCGAACGTCCAGATGAGGTAGGCTCTTTATCTTATCTTGTTAGCATTCTTGTTTATATAGCATACATGGGACTAGAGTTGATTTATGCAGTCATTCCATCTATTGTGGTTTACCCTGCCATAGAGTGATTTTCCTCGTAATAGAATTGGCGACCATACTGGGGATTGAATCTTCTTTTTTGGGTTTGGAGTGTTTTTCTCCTTTGATTTCTCTCGGTTAGCTTGAGTTTCCTTGTCGTCTGATTACTTGACAACCTATTCTCATTTTGAATCTGAGTTTCTTGGACTTATCCTTAACCTAGAAGTGCTTTAATACATATATACTATTTTTTCCCTTGACAGACACATACATACACGAGCTGCCATTTTATAGGGCACGTAAATATGCGATTTTTTCTTAAACAATCATGTACATCAGTTTTTTTGCTTAGTTTCTGAGTTTGGTGTTTGTTGGGTGAGTTTTGATGGTTGCTGAGTCTTCTTGGGTCTCTGTCATAAATGTTGAGTGCCTGCAGAGTGATAGGAAACTTTTCTTTGGTTGAATTTTCGGGCGGTTTTTCTTTCTCATCATCTTTTTCATTGGTTGTCCTTGCATCTTGGGATGAGTGTTTTCTTCTTGGTATCTTGGTTGGTTTGTCTCTTTTTTCTTACAGTAGGGTATATGTATCAAGATTTTGGTCATTCCTTGCATTTTCATTTCTTTATATTTAAAAGAAAAAAAATACATTTTGCATTTTGGAATTTGCTCTTTTGGGTTATTTATCATTGATATTGATACATGTATGGAAATATTGCATCTTAGTGAAATTGAAGAGTTGAATTGAAAGTTGCATTTTGAAAAGTTTATCATCTTTTGAGAATTGAAATTTAGGACTTAACTTTATGTTCATATTCATTTCTTTTATATGATGAGTCATAACATCATTAGTTTCACAACCACATCTTTTGAGTAAACATAAGCCATCAAAAGTAATGCTGATTAATTTAAAATTGATAAGAAACGATTTTATCTTTCAGAAGTACACAAACAAACATAGGATATAGAGCCTTGGAATAGGATTTGGTGAGTGAAATTATCCAAGGCTATTAAACTCAACATATGTGTTTGACTAAGGGAGTGATGAAATCCATTATATAATTGGTGAGGTCAGGAGGCTCCGCTCACATCAGAGTTAAGCACGAGGTCGCGCGAAGTTGGTTGCAGAGATATCCCTCTAATACCTTCTTAGCGTCAAAGATATTTTTGGGGATCTATTTGTATATGGGGGTCTTTCTAGTGCCTTTACCTTTGTGAGAGGCGGTGCTATCAAGATTTCAGGATTTTTTACCCTGCCCATACGGTGGACCCGACTTACGACTGTTCGCTTGTGCATTGGCTATATCATGGTGGATTTAGTTTCTTGACATAGGTAGCCACACAGGTTACTTGCATGGGTTATTCTGCAGGTACCCTGAGTCAGATAAGGGTCAGACAACACACAACCTTTATGGAGGATTACCTCTCTGGGGGTGATGCAGGAGCATCGCCAACTCAGCAAGCGAGCCAACACATCAAGCGAAAGTTCAGCTGGATAAACAAACCCAAAATTTTGAAAAAGTGCTTTGGGATTGTAGCGCAAGTCTTAAATGATCCTTTATGAAGGAGCGCCTTTTGTATGTTGTATCAGACCTCGAGACATATGTTCTTGTCTGAAATAGATAGGAGGCATTTAATAGGTTTAATGTAGGTAGATAGGGGTTTTAAGTCTAGATTAGACAGTTTACGTTTTCGAGAGGGAAAACGGATATAGACACCCTCCTTTGTAAATTGTAATATTCATAATCATTCATTCAGGAGCAAGAAGAGGGAGCAAACAGAGGATTTGTGAAGAACACCCATGTACAGATGTTTTTGAATTAATAGAAGAGAGTCTTTGATTCAATTTCATGGCTGGTTGTTGTTTCTCTGTGTATGTTGTTTATCTGCTCATGAATGTTTGCTTTCTAGTCATGCAATTGCTTTAAATATGTTGTGCATGTGATTTCAGAGTTTTTAACTGAAGTCTGAGAGAGAGGAGAATAAGTTTCAATTGTTTCTCTAACTGAACCAGGAGATTCCTGCAAAGAGTGCAGTTGAATTCATCCGCATAGAGTGCATTGATGAGGGTTCAGTAGTTTAACACTTATTCTCATTCACCCAGAAGTTTCAAGGGTCTGTGGAGGCCGTGCTGGGGGAGCGCACAGGAGGAGTTAAAAGTCTCAATGGTTAATCTGAGCAAAGGAAGGTAGAGACTACTGTTGTGGAAGTGCACAGAGTCTGAAAGACTCAACACTTGGGAAGTTGTTGAAGGTCGGGCACGAGTAGTGTGCGCAAATTCTCTGAAAGAATCAGAGTTGACAAGCTTAGGAGGGATAGTTCCTTCGTGGTATCTCTGAAGGAGAACACAGGAGTCCGTGTAGAAGAAAGCTTGAGCAGAAGGTTGCAAGCCCAAGCGTTGGAAAGGGATTCTGGAAGGAACACTTAGTCATTTCCTAGAAACCTCTGAAGGAAGGAATCAACGGTTAGGGTTCGCCAAGGAAAAACAACGAAACCTCGCCAGCCGTTAGATCTCGAGGAGATGCATACGGGTTAAACCGAGGTGTGCAAGGGAGGAGCCAAGAGCCATCGGGATTCGACTCATCGGGGAATCCGGGTTTGTGAAGACAAGGGTTTTGAGCCTATTGAAATCGCGACTAGCGATTTCCCGATGCAACGGGAGCCGTCGATCACAACGAGGACACTTGGCAGGAGATCCGAGAAAGTCGGGAACCAGAGCGTTGGGGTTTCCGAGAGCAAGAAACTCACGAATCGGGTTCGGAGATTTGGGGAGGCAGTGAACCACGACATCACCTATGCCGATTTCCCGATAGGGAAATCCCCGACAGGAACAAGGAGGCTTCGGCATTGAGACCCATCGGGTTTCGAGGATTCGGTTAGCACGAGGAACGTGCCCACGAGTTTCACGATAACGCGGGACCCGATTTCCCGAAAGGACTGCCGGGAGATCAATAGAGCATCCAATGGGTGACAAAAGGTCCCGATACAGGATCTGAAGGGCATTGTAGCTCTTCGGGCCTGAGAAGAAGAAGGTCCTGGTAGTTGCGGATGTGCCCCTGGGAGGCGTCTACGTCAGAGTGGTATAAGAGCCATATATCTTTTGCTTTCTGTAGCAGAAGAGAAGAGAAAATTTCACCATGCCGCCGAGAAGAGGTAGACAATCACCCAATCCAGAGGGGGAAAGGGAACTGTCCAGGGAAAGAGAAATGTCCAGAGAAAGAAGTAGCCAAGGACAGAATGTAGAGATTGAGAGGTAAATATGAAATCTTCGTGCCAGAATGGAAGATATGGAAGCAACGCAGAGACGCACAACCAATGTTGGGAATCTAAGTGACTCCAAAGGCGAAGTTGAGGCTGAACCACAAGGAGAAGTTGCAGCCAAAGATGCAGCCAATGAGTGATTGATTAAAGATATCGCCCGAATGAGTTCTAAGACAAAAATGGACATTCCAGTCTATGAAGGAAGCCTGGATGCAGAAGAGCTT